>JBBNEX010000030.1:0-107500 GCA_038021265.1 Cyprinella venusta
GATGTCAAAGTTTTGACCTGAAAAAAAAACATAAGGGGTAACACTGTCGTTTTTGGCCGAAATTTTGACCCCCTCCGATCTTCTTGAAACTCTGGATTCTGACAGAGGGCCACGAGACTTCGACCAGCGCGCAAAAATGGAGGCCCTAGACCCTTCCAGAGCCGAGATATCGGATGTCAAAGTGTTGACCTGAAAAAAAAAAACATAAGGGGTAACACTGTCGTTTTTGGCCGAAATTTTGACCCCCTCCGATCTTCTTGAAACTCTGGATTCTGACAGAGGGCCACGAGACTTCGACCAGCGCGCAAAAATGGAGGCTCTAGACCCTTCCAGAGCCGAGATATCGGATGTCAAAGTTTTGACCTGAAAAAAAAAACATAAGGGGTAACACTGTCGTTTTTGACCGAAATTTTGACCCCCTCCGATCTTCTTGAAACTCTGGATTCTGACAGAGGGCCACGAGACTTCGACCAGCGCGCAAAAATGGAGGCTCTAGACCCTTCCAGAGCCGAGATATCGGATGTCAAAGTGTTGACCTGAAAAAAAAAACATAAGGGGTAACACTGTCGTTTTTGGCCGAAATTTTGACCCCCTCCGATCTTCTTGAAACTCTGGATTCTGACAGAGGGCCACGAGACTTCGACCAGCGCGCAAAAATGGAGGCTCTAGACCCTTCCAGAGCCGAGATATCGGATGTCAAAGTTTTGACCTGAAAAAAAAAACATAAGGGGTAACACTGTCGTTTTTGGCCGAAATTTTGACCCCCTCCGATCTTCTTGAAACTCTGGATTCTGACAGAGGGCCACGAGACTTCGACCAGCGCGCAAAAATGGAGGCTCTAGACCCTTCCAGAGCCGAGATATCGGATGTCAAAGTTTTGACCTGAAAAAAAAAAACATAAGGGGTAACACTGTCGTTTTTGGCCGAAATTTTGACCCCCTCCGATCTTCTTGAAACTCGGGATTCTGACAGAGGGCCACGAGACTTCGACCAGCGCGCAAAAATGGAGGCTCTAGACCCTTCCAGAGCCGAGATATCGGATGTCAAAGTTTTGACCCGAAAAAAAAAACATAAGGGGTAACGCTGTCGTTTTTGGCCGAAATTTTGACCCCCTCCGATCTTCTTGAAACTCGGGATTCTGACAGAGGGCCACGAGACTTCGACCAGCGCGCAAAAATGGAGGTTCTAGACCCTTCCAGAGCCGAGATATCGGATGTCAAAGTTTTGACCCGAAAAAAAAAACATAAGGGGTAACACTGTCGTTTTTGGCCGAAATTTTGACCCCCTCCGATCTTCTTGAAACTCTGGATTCTGACAGAGGGCCACGAGACTTCGACCAGCGCGCAAAAATGGAGGCTCTAGACCCTTCCAGAGCCGAGATATCGGATGTCAAAGTTTTGACCTGAAAAAAAAAACATAAGGGGTAACACTGTCGTTTTTGGCCGAAATTTTGACCCCCTCCGATCTTCTTGAAACTCTGGATTCTGACAGAGGGCCACGAGACTTCGACCAGCGCGCAAAAATGGAGGCTCTAGACCCTTCCAGAGCCGAGATATCGGATGTCAAAGTTTTGACCTGAAAAAAAAAACATAAGGGGTAACACTGTCGTTTTTGGCCGAAATTTTGACCCCCTCCGATCTTCTTGAAACTCTGGATTCTGACAGAGGGCCACGAGACTTCGACCAGCGCGCAAAAATGGAGGCTCTAGACCCTTCCAGAGCCGAGATATCGGATGTCAAAGTTTTGACCTGAAAAAAAAAACATAAGGGGTAACACTGTCGTTTTTGGCCGAAATTTTGACCCCCTCCGATCTTCTTGAAACTCTGGATTCTGACAGAGGGCCACGAGACTTCGACCAGCGCGCAAAAATGGAGGCTCTAGACCCTTCCAGAGCCGAGATATCGGATGTCAAAGTTTTGACCTGAAAAAAAAACATAAGGGGTAACACTGTTGTTTTTGGCCGAAATTTTGACCCCCTCCGATCTTCTTGAAACTTTGGATTCTGAAAGAGGGCCACGAGACTTCGACCAGCACGCAAAAATGGAGGCTCTAGACCCTTCCAGAGCCGAGATATCGGATGTCAAAGTTTTGACCTGAAAAAAAAACATAAGGGGTAACACTGTCGTTTTTGGCCGAAATTTTGACCCCCTCCGATCTTCTTGAAACTCTGGATTCTGACAGAGGGCCACGAGACTTCGACCAGCGCGCAAAAATGGAGGCTCTAGACCCTTCCAGAGCCGAGATATCGGATGTCAAAGTTTTGACCTGAAAAAAAAACATAAGGGGTAACACTGTCTTTTTTGGCCGAAATTTTGACCCCCTCCGATCTTCTTGAAACTCTGGATTCTGACAGAGGGCCACGAGACTTCGACCAGCGCGCAAAAATGGAGGCTCTAGACCCTTCCAGAGCCGAGATATCGAATGTCAAAGTTTTGACCTGAAAAAAAAAACATAAGGGGTAACACTGTCGTTTTTGGCCGAAATTTTGACCCCCTCCGATCTTCTTGAAACTCTGGATTCTGACAGAGGGCCACGAGACTTCGACCAGCGCGCAAAAATGGAGGCTCTAGACCCTTCCAGAGCCGAGATATCGGATGTCAAAGTTTTGACCTGAAAAAAAAAACATAAGGGGTAACACTGTCGTTTTTGGCCGAAATTTTGACCCCCTCCGATCTTCTTGAAACTCTGGATTCTGACAGAGGGCCACGAGACTTCGACCAGCGCGCAAAAATGGAGGCTCTAGACCCTTCCAGAGCCGAGATATCGGATGTCAAAGTTTTGACCTGAAAAAAAAAACATAAGGGGTAACACTGTCGTTTTTTAGCCGAATTTTGACCCCCTCCGATCTTCTTGAAACTCTGGATTCTGACAGAGGGCCACGAGACTTCGACCAGCGCGCAAAAATGGAGGCTCTAGACCCTTCCAGAGCCGAGATATCGGATGTCAAAGTTTTGACCTGAAAAAAAAAACATAAGGGGTAACACTGTCGTTTTTGGCCGAAATTTTGACCCCCTCCGATCTTCTTGAAACTCTGGATTCTGACAGAGGGCCACGAGACTTCGACCAGCGCGCAAAAATGGAGGCTCTAGACCCTTCCAGAGCCGAGATATCGTATGTCAAAGTTTTGACCTGAAAAAAAAAACATAAGGGGTAACACTGTCGTTTTTGGCCGAAATTTTGACCCCCTCCGATCTTCTTGAAACTTTGGATTCTGAAAGAGGGCCACGAGACTTCGACCAGCACGCAAAAATGGAGGCTCTAGACCCTTCCAGAGCCGAGATATCGGATGTCAAAGTTTTGACCTGAAAAAAAAACATAAGGGGTAACACTGTCTTTTTTGGCCGAAATTTTGACCCCCTCCGATCTTCTTGAAACTCTGGATTCTGACAGAGGGCCACGAGACTTCGACCAGCGCGCAAAAATGGAGGCTCTAGACCCTTCCAGAGCCGAGATATCGAATGTCAAAGTTTTGACCTGAAAAAAAAACATAAGGGGTAACACTGTCGTTTTTGGCTGAAATTTTGACCCCCTCCGATCTTCTTGAAACTCTGGATTCTGACAGAGGGCCACGAGACTTCGACCAGCGCGCAAAAATGGAGGCTCTAGACCCTTCCAGAGCCGAGATATCGGATGTCAAAGTTTTGACCTGAAAAAAAAAACATAAGGGGTAACACTGTCGTTTTTGGCCGAAATTTTGACCCCCTCCGATCTTCTTGAAACTCTGGATTCTGACAGAGGGCCACGAGACTTCGACCAGCGCGCAAAAATGGAGGCTCTAGACCCTTCCAGAGCCGAGATATCGGATGTCAAAGTTTTGACCTGAAAAAAAAACATAAGGGGTAACACTGTCGTTTTTGGCCGAAATTTTGACCCCCTCCGATCTTCTTGAAACTCTGGATTCTGACAGAGGGCCACGAGACTTCGACCAGCGCGCAAAAATGGAGGCTCTAGACCCTTCCAGAGCCGAGATATCGGATGTCAAAGTTTTGACCTGAAAAAAAAAACATAAGGGGTAACACTGTCGTTTTTGGCCGAAATTTTGACCCCCTCCGATCTTCTTGAAACTCTGGATTCTGACAGAGGGCCACGAGACTTCGACCAGCGCGCAAAAATGGAGGCTCTAGACCCTTCCAGAGCCGAAATATCGGATGTCAAAGTTTTGACCTGAAAAAAAAACATAAGGGGTAACACTGTCGTTTTTGGCCGAAATTTTGACCCCCTCCGATCTTCTTGAAACTCTGGATTCTGACAGAGGGCCACGAGACTTCGACCAGCGCGCAAAAATGGAGGCTCTAGACCCTTCCAGAGCCGAGATATCGGATGTCAAAGTTTTGACCTGAAAAAAAAAACATAAGGGGTAACACTGTCGTTTTTGGCCGAAATTTTGACCCCCTCCGATCTTCTTGAAACTCTGGATTCTGACAGAGGGCCATGAGACTTCGACCAGCGCGCAAAAATGGAGGCTCTAGACCCTTCCAGAGCCGAGATATCGGATGTCAAAGTTTTGACCTGAAAAAAAAAACATAAGGGGTAACACTGTCGTTTTTGGCCGAAATTTTGACCCCCTCCGATCTTCTTGAAGCTCTGGATTCTGACAGAGGGCCACGAGACTTCGACCAGCGCGCAAAAATGGAGGCTCTAGACCCTTCCAGAGCCGAGATATCGGATGTCAAAGTTTTGACCTGAAAAAAAAAACATAAGGGGTAACACTGTCGTTTTTGGCCGAAATTTTGACCCCCTCCGATCTTCTTGAAACTCTGGATTCTGACAGAGGGCCACGAGACTTCGACCAGCGCGCAAAAATGGAGGCTCTAGACCCTTCCAGAGCCGAGATATCGGATGTCAAAGTTTTGACCTGAAAAAAAAACATAAGGGGTAACACTGTCGTTTTTGGCCGAAATTTTGACCCCCTCCGATCTTCTTGAAACTCTGGATTCTGACAGAGGGCCACGAGACTTCGACCAGCGCGCAAAAATGGAGGCTCTAGACCCTTCCAGAGCCAACATATCGGATGTCAAAGTTTTGACCTGAAAAAAAAACATAAGGGGTAACACTGTCGTTTTTGGCCGAAATTTTGACCCCCTCCGATCTTCTTGAAACTCTGGATTCTGACAGAGGGCCACGAGACTTCGACCAGCGCGCAAAAATGGAGACTCTAGACCCTTCCAGAGCCGAGATATCGGATGTAAAAGTTTTGACCTGAAAAAAAACATAAGGGGTAACACTGTCGTTTTTGGCCGAAATTTTGACCCCCTCCGATCTTCTTGAAACTCTGGATTCTGACAGAGGGCCACGAGACTTCGACCAGCGCGCAAAAATGGAGACTCTAGACCCTTCCAGAGCCGAGATATCGGATGTAAAAGTTTTGACCTGAAAAAAAACATAAGGGGTAACACTGTCGTTTTTGGCCGAAATTTTGACCCCCTCCGATCTTCTTGAAACTCTGGATTCTGACAGAGGGCCACGAGACTTCGACCAGCACGCAAAAATGGAGGCTCTAGACCCTTCCAGAGCCGAGATATCGGATGTCAAAGTTTTGACCCGAAAAAAAAACATAAGGGGTAACACTGTCGTTTTTGGCCGAAATTTTGACCCCCTCCGATCTTCTTGAAACTCTGGATTCTGACAGAGGGCCACGAGACTTCGACCAGCGCGCAAAAATGGAGGCTCTAGACCCTTCCAGAGCCGAGATATCGGATGTCAAAGTTTTGACCTGAAAAAAAAAACATAAGGGGTAACACTGTCGTTTTTGGCCGAAATTTTGACCCCCTCCGATCTTCTTGAAACTCTGGATTCTGACAGAGGGCCACGAGACTTCGACCAGCACGCAGAAATGGAGGCTCTAGACCCTTCCAGAGCCGAGATATCGGACGTCAAAGTTTTGACCCGAAAAAAAAACATAAGGGGTAACACTGTCGTTTTTGGCCGAAATTTTGACCCCCTCCGATCTTCTTGAAACTCTGGATTCTGACAGAGGGCCACGAGACTTCGACCAGCGCGCAAAAATGGAGGCTCTAGACCCTTCCAGAGCCGAGATATCGGATGTCAAAGTTTTGACCTGAAAAAAAAACATAAGGGGTAACACTGTCGTTTTTGGCCGAAATTTTGACCCCCTCCGATCTTCTTGAAACTCTGGATTCTGACAGAGGGCCACGAGACTTCGACCAGCGCGCAAAAATGGAGGCTCTAGACCCTTCCAGAGCCGAGATATCGGATGTCAAAGTTTTGACCTGAAAAAAAAACATAAGGGGTAACACTGTCGTTTTTGGCCGAAATTTTGACCCCCTCCGATCTTCTTGAAACTCTGGATTCTGACAGAGGGCCACGAGACTTCGACCAGCGCGCAAAAATGGAGGCTCTAGACCCTTCCAGAGCCGAGATATCGGATGTCAAAGTTTTGACCTGAAAAAAAAAACATAAGGGGTAACACTGTCGTTTTTGGCCGAAATTTTGACCCCCTCCGATCTTCTTGAAACTCTGGATTCTGACAGAGGGCCACGAGACTTCGACCAGCGCGCAAAAATGGAGGCTCTAGACCCTTCCAGAGCCGAGATATCGGATGTCAAAGTTTTGACCTGAAAAAAAAAACATAAGGGGTAACACTGTCGTTTTTGGCCGAAATTTTGACCCCCTCCGATCTTCTTGAAACTCTGGATTCTGACAGAGGGCCACGAGACTTCGACCAGCGCGCAAAAATGGAGGCTCTAGACCCTTCCAGAGCCGAGATATCGGATGTCAAAGTTTTTACCCGAAAAAAAAAACATAAGGGGTAACACTGTCGTTTTTGGCCGAAATTTTGACCCCCTCCGATCTTCTTGAAACTCTGGATTCTGACAGAGGGCCACGAGACTTCGACCAGCGCGCAAAAATGGAGGCTCTAGACCCTCCCAGAGCCGAGATATCGGATGTCAAAGTTTTGACCTGAAAAAAAAAACATAAGGGGTAACACTGTCGTTTTTGGCCGAAATTTTGACCCCCTCCGATCTTCTTGAAACTCTGGATTCTGACAGAGGGCCACGAGACTTCGACCAGCGCGCAAAAATGGAGGCTCTAGACCCTTCCAGAGCCGAGATATCGGATGTCAAAGTTTTGACCTGAAAAAAAAACATAAGGTGTAACACTGTCGTTTTTGGCCGAAATTTTGACCCCCTCCGATCTTCTTGAAACTCTGGATTCTGACAGAGGGCCACGAGACTTCGACCAGCGCGCAAAAATGGAGGCTCTAGACCCTTCCAGAGCCGAGATATCGGATGTCAAAGTTTTGACCTGAAAAAAAAACATAAGGGGTAACACTGTCGTTTTTGGCCGAAATTTTGACCCCCTCCGATCTTCTTGAAACTCTGGATTCTGACAGAGGGCCACGAGACTTCGACCAGCGCGCAAAAATGGAGGCTCTAGACCCTTCCAGAGCCGAAATATCAGATGTCAAAGTTTTGGCCTGAAAAAAAAAACATAAGGGGTAACACTGTCGTTTTTGGCCGAAATTTTGACCCCCTCCGATCTTCTTGAAACTCTGGATTCTGACAGAGGGCCACGAGACTTCGACCAGCGCGCAAAAATGGAGGCTCTAGACCCTTCCAGAGCCGAGATATCGGATGTCAAAGTTTTGACCTGAAAAAAAAAACATAAGGGGTAACACTGTCGTTTTTGGCCGAAATTTTGACCCCCTCCGATCTTCTTGAAACTCTGGATTCTGACAGAGGGCCACGAGACTTCGACCAGCGCGCAAAAATGGAGGCTCTAGACCCTTCCAGAGCCGAGATATCGGATGTCAAAGTTTTGACCTGAAAAAAAAACATAAGGGGTAACACTGTCGTTTTTGGCCGAAATTTTGACCCCCTCCGATCTTCTTGAAACTCTGGATTCTGACAGAGGGCCACGAGACTTCGACCAGCGCGCAAAAATGGAGGCTCTAGACCCTTCCAGAGCCGAGATATCGGATGTCAAAGTTTTGACCTGAAAAAAAAACATAAGGGGTAACACTGTCGTTTTTGGCCGAAATTTTGACCCCCTCCGATCTTCTTGAAACTCTGGATTCTGACAGAGGGCCACGAGACTTCGACCAGCGCGCAAAAATGGAGGCTCTAGACCCTTCCAGAGCCGAGATATCGGATGTCAAAGTTTTGACCTGAAAAAAAAAACATAAGGGGTAACACTGTCGTTTTTGGCCGAAATTTTGACCCCCTCCGATCTTCTTGAAACTCTGGATTCTGACAGAGGGCCACGAGACTTCGACCAGCGCGCAAAAATGGAGGCTCTAGACCCTTCCAGAGCCGAGATATCGGATGTCAAAGTTTTTACCCGAAAAAAAAAACATAAGGGGTAACACTGTCGTTTTTGGCCGAAATTTTGACCCCCTCCGATCTTCTTGAAACTCTGGATTCTGACAGAGGGCCACGAGACTTCGACCAGCGCGCAAAAATGGAGGCTCTAGACCCTCCCAGAGCCGAGATATCGGATGTCAAAGTTTTGACCTGAAAAAAAAAACATAAGGGGTAACACTGTCGTTTTTGGCCGAAATTTTGACCCCCTCCGATCTTCTTGAAACTCTGGATTCTGACAGAGGGCCACGAGACTTCGACCAGCGCGCAAAAATGGAGGCTCTAGACCCTTCCAGAGCCGAGATATCGGATGTCAAAGTTTTGACCTGAAAAAAAAACATAAGGTGTAACACTGTCGTTTTTGGCCGAAATTTTGACCCCCTCCGATCTTCTTGAAACTCTGGATTCTGACAGAGGGCCACGAGACTTCGACCAGCGCGCAAAAATGGAGGCTCTAGACCCTTCCAGAGCCGAGATATCGGATGTCAAAGTTTTGACCTGAAAAAAAAACATAAGGGGTAACACTGTCGTTTTTGGCCGAAATTTTGACCCCCTCCGATCTTCTTGAAACTCTGGATTCTGACAGAGGGCCACGAGACTTCGACCAGCGCGCAAAAATGGAGGCTCTAGACCCTTCCAGAGCCGAAATATCGGATGTCAAAGTTTTGACCTGAAAAAAAAAACATAAGGGGTAACACTGTCGTTTTTGGCCGAAATTTTGACCCCCTCCGATCTTCTTGAAACTCTGGATTCTGACAGAGGGCCACGAGACTTCGACCAGCGCGCAAAAATGGAGGCTCTAGACCCTTCCAGAGCCGAGATATCGGATGTCAAAGTTTTGACCTGAAAAAAAAAACATAAGGGGTAACACTGTCGTTTTTGGCCGAAATTTTGACCCCCTCCGATCTTCTTGAAACTCTGGATTCTGACAGAGGGCCACGAGACTTCGACCAGCGCGCAAAAATGGAGACTCTAGACCCTTCCAGAGCCGTGATATCGGATGTCAAAGTTTTGACCTGAAAAAAAAAACATAAGGGGTAACACTGTCGTTTTTGGCCGAAATTTTGACCCCCTCCGATCTTTTTGAAACTCTGGATTCTGACAGAGGGCCACGAGACTTCGACCAGCGCGCAAAAATGGAGGCTCTAGACCCTTCCAGAGCCGAGATATCGGATGTCAAAGTTTTGACCTGAAAAAAAAAACATAAGGGGTAACACTGTCGTTTTTGGCCGAAATTTTGACCCCCTCCGATCTTCTTGAAGCTCTGGATTCTGACAGAGGGCCACGAGACTTCGACCAGCGCGCAAAAATGGAGGCTCTAGACCCTTCCAGAGCCGAGATATCGGATGTCAAAGTTTTGACCTGAAAAAAAAAACATAAGGGGTAACACTGTCGTTTTTGGCCGAAATTTTGACCCCCTCCGATCTTCTTGAAACTCTGGATTCTGACAGAGGGCCACGAGACTTCGACCAGCGCGCAAAAATGGAGGCTCTAGACCCTTCCAGAGCCGAGATATCGGATGTCAAAGTTTTGACCGGAAAAAAAAACATAAGGGGTAACACTGTCGTTTTTGGCCGAAATTTTGACCCCCTCCGATCTTCTTGAAACTCTGGATTCTGACAGAGGGCCACGAGACTTCGACCAGCGCGCAAAAATGGAGGCTCTAGACCCTTCCAGAGCCAACATATCGGATGTCAAAGTTTTGACCTGAAAAAAAAACATAAGGGGTAACACTGTCGTTTTTGGCCGAAATTTTGACCCCCTCCGATCTTCTTGAAACTCTGGATTCTGACAGAGGGCCACGAGACTTCGACCAGCGCGCAAAAATGGAGGCTCTAGACCCTTCCAGAGCTGAGATATCGGATGTCAAAGTTTTGACCTGAAAAAAAAAACATAAGGGGTAACACTGTCGTTTTTGGCCGAAATTTTGACCCCCCCCCGATCTTCTTGAAACTCTGGATTCTGACAGAGGGCCACGAGACTTCGACCAGCGCGCAAAAATGGAGGCTCTAGACCCTTCCAGAGCCGAGATATCGGATGTCAAAGTTTTGACCTGAAAAAAAAACATAAGGGGTAACACTGTCGTTTTTGGCCGAAATTTTGACCCCCTCCGATCTTCTTGAAACTCTGGATTCTGACAGAGGGCCACGAGACTTCGACCAGCGCGCAAAAATGGAGACTCTAGACCCTTCCAGAGCCGAGATATCGGATGTAAAAGTTTTGACCTGAAAAAAAACATAAGGGGTAACACTGTCGTTTTTGGCCGAAATTTTGACCCCCTCCGATCTTCTTGAAACTCTGGATTCTGACAGAGGGCCACGAGACTTCGACCAGCGCGCAAAAATGGAGGCTCTAGACCCTTCCAGAGCCGAGATATCGGATGTCAAAGTTTTGACCTGAAAAAAAAACCATAAGGGGTAACACTGTCGTTTTTGGCCGAAATTTTGACCCCCTCCGATCTTCTTGAAACTCTGGATTCTGACAGAGGGCCACGAGACTTCGACCAGCGCGCAAAAATGGAGGCTCTAGACCCTTCCAGAGCCGAGATATCGGATGTCAAAGTTTTGACCTGAAAAAAAAACATAAGGGGTAACACTGTCGTTTTTGGCCGAAATTTTGACCCCCTCCGATCTTCTTGAAGCTCTGGATTCTGACAGAGGGCCACGAGACTTCGACCAGCGCGCAAAAATGGAGGCTCTAGACCCTTCCAGAGCCGAGATATCGGACGTCAAAGTTTTGACCCGAAGAAAAAACATAAGGGGTAACACTGTCGTTTTTGGTCGAAATTTTGACCCCCTCCGATCTTCTTAAAACTCTGGATTCTGACAGAGGGCCACGAGACTTCGACCAGCGCGCAAAAATGGAGGCTCTAGACCCTTCCAGAGCCGAGATATCGGATGTCAAAGTTTTGACCTAAAAAAAAAAACATAAGGGGTAACACTGTCATTTTTTTTTTGGCCGAAATTTTGACCCCCTCCGATCTTCTTGAAACTCTGGATTCTGACAGAGGGCCACGAGACTTCGACCAGCGCGCAAAAATGGAGGCTCTAGACCCTTCCAGAGCCGAGATATCGAAGGTCAAAATTTGGACCCGAAAAAAAAACATAAGGGGTAACACTTGTCATTTTTGGCCGAAATTTTGACCCCCTCCGATCTTCTTGAAACTCTGGATTCTGACAGAGGGCCACGAGACTTCGACCAGCGCGCAAAAATGGAGGCTCTAGACCCTTCCAGAGCCGAGATATCGAAGGTCAAAATTTGGACCCGAAAAAAAACATACGGGGTAACACTGTCATTTTTTTTTTTGGCCGAAATTTTGACCCCCTCCGATCTTCTTGAAACTCTGGATTCTGACAGAGGGCCACGAGACTTCGACCAGCGCGCAAAAATGGAGGCTCTAGACCCTTCCAGAGCCAACATATCGGATGTCAAAGTTTTGACCTGAAAAAAAAACATAAGGGGTAACACTGTCGTTTTTGGCCGAAATTTTGACCCCCTCCGATCTTCTTGAAACTCTGGATTCTGACAGAGGGCCACGAGACTTCGACCAGCGCGCAAAAATGGAGGCTCTAGACCCTTCCAGAGCCGAGATATCGGATGTCAAAGTTTTGACCTGAAAAAAAAACATAAGGGGTAACACTGTCGTTTTTGGCCGAAATTTTGACCCCCTCCGATCTTCTTGAAACTCTGGATTCTGACAGAGGGCCACGAGACTTCGACCAGCGCGCAAAAATGGAGACTCTAGACCCTTCCAGAGCCGAGATATCGGATGTAAAAGTTTTGACCTGAAAAAAAACATAAGGGGTAACACTGTCGTTTTTGGCCGAAATTTTGACCCCCTCCGATCTTCTTGAAACTCTGGATTCTGACAGAGGGCCACGAGACTTCGACCAGCGCGCAAAAATGGAGGCTCTAGACCCTTCCAGAGCCGAGATATCGGATGTCAAAGTTTTGACCTGAAAAAAAAACCATAAGGGGTAACACTGTCGTTTTTGGCCGAAATTTTGACCCCCTCCGATCTTCTTGAAACTCTGGATTCTGACAGAGGGCCACGAGACTTCGACCAGCGCGCAAAAATGGAGGCTCTAGACCCTTCTAGAGCCGAGATATCGGATGTCAAAGTTTTGACCTGAAAAAAAAAACATAAGGGGTAACACTGTCGTTTTTGGCCGAAATTTTGACCCCCTCCGATCTTCTTGAAACTCTGGATTCTGACAGAGGGCCACGAGACTTCGACCAGCGCGCAAAAATGGAGGCTCTAGACCCTTCCAGAGCCGAGATATCGGATGTCAAAGTTTTGACCTGAAAAAAAAACATAAGGGGTAACACTGTCGTTTTTGGCCGAAATTTTGACCCCCTCCGATCTTCTTGAAGCTCTGGATTCTGACAGAGGGCCACGAGACTTCGACCAGCGCGCAAAAATGGAGGCTCTAGACCCTTCCAGAGCCGAGATATCGGACGTCAAAGTTTTGACCCGAAGAAAAAACATAAGGGGTAACACTGTCGTTTTTGGTCGAAATTTTGACCCCCTCCGATCTTCTTAAAACTCTGGATTCTGACAGAGGGCCACGAGACTTCGACCAGCGCGCAAAAATGGAGGCTCTAGACCCTTCCAGAGCCGAGATATCGGATGTCAAAGTTTTGACCTGAAAAAAAAACATAAGGGGTAACACTGTCGTTTTTGGCCGAAATTTTGACCCCCTCCGATCTTCTTGAAACTCTGGATTCTGACAGAGGGCCACGAGACTTCGACCAGCGCGCAAAAATGGAGGCTCTAGACCCTTCCAGAGCCGAGATATCGGATGTCAAAGTTTTGACCTAAAAAAAAAAACATAAGGGGTAACACTGTCATTTTTTTTTTGGCCGAAATTTTGACCCCCTCCGATCTTCTTGAAACTCTGGATTCTGACAGAGGGCCACGAGACTTCGACCAGCGCGCAAAAATGGAGGCTCTAGACCCTTCCAGAGCCGAGATATCGAAGGTCAAAATTTGGACCCGAAAAAAAAACATAAGGGGTAACACTGTTTTTTTTTTTTGGCCGAAATTTTGACCCCCTCCGATCTTCTTGAAACTCTGGATTCTGACAGAGGTCACGAGACTTCGACCAGCGCGCAAAAATGGAGGCTCTAGACCCTTCCAGAGCCGAGATATCGAAGGTCAAAATTTGGACCCGAAAAAAAAACATAAGGGGTAACACTGTTTTTTTTTTTTTTTTGGCCGAAATTTTGAACCCGTCCGATCTTCTTGAAACTCTGGATTCTGACAGAGGGCCACGAGACTTCGACCAGCGCGCAAAAATGGAGGCTCTAGACCCTTCCAGAGCCGAGATATCGAAGGTCAAAATTTGGACCCGAAAAAAAACATACGGGGTAACACTGTCATTTTTTTTTTTGGCCGAAATTTTGACCCCCTCCGATCTTCTTGAAACTCTGGATTCTGACAGAGGGCCACGAGACTTCGACCAGCGCGCAAAAATGGAGACTCTAGACTCTTCCAGAGCCGAGATATCGAAGGTCAAAATTTGGACCTGAGAAAAAAACATAAGGGGTAACACTGTAATTTTTTTTTTTTGGCCGAAATTTTGACCCCCTCCGATCTTCTTGAAACTCTGGATTCTAACAGAGGGCCACGAGACTACGACCAGCGCGCAAAAATGGAGGCTCTAGACCCTTCCAGAGCCGAGATATCGAAGGTCAAAATTTGGACCTGAAAAAAAAAAACATAAGGGGTAACACTGTCATTTTTTTTTTTGGGCCGAAATTTTGACCCCCTCCGATCTTCTTGAAACTCTGGATTCTGACAGAGGGCCACGAGACTTCGACCAGCACGCAAAAATGGAGACTCTAGACCCTTCCAGAGCCGAGATATCGAAGGTCAAAATTTGGACCTGAAAAAAAAACATAAGGGGTAACACTGTCATTTTTTTTTGCCGAAATTTTGACCCCCTCCGATCTTCTTGAAACTCTGGATTCTGACAGAGGGCCACGAGACTTCGACCAGCGCGCAAAAATGGAGGCTCTAGACCCTTCCAGAGCCGAGATATGGAAAGTCAAAATTTCGACCCGAAAAAAAAACATAAGGGGTAACACTGTGGTTTTTTTTTTTTGGCCAAAATTTTGACCCCCTCCGATCTTCTTGAAACTCTGGATTCTGACAGAGGGCCACGAGACTTAGACCAGCGCGCAAAAATGGAGGCTCTAGATCCTTCCAGAGCCGAGATATCGAAGGTCAAAATTTGGACCTGAAAAAAAAACATAAGGGGTAACATTGTCATTTTTTTTTTTGGCCGAAATTTTGACCCCCTCCGATCTTCTTGAAACTCTGGATTCTGAGAGAGGGCCACAAGACTTCGACCAGCGCGCAAAATGGAGGCTCTAGACCCTTCCAGAGCCGAGATATCGAAGGTCAAAATTTGGACCTGAAAAAAAAACATAAGGGGTAACACTGTCATTTTTTTTTTGGCCGAAATTTTGACCCCCTCCGATCTTCTTGAAACTCTGGATTCTAACAGAGGGCCACGAGACTACGACCAGCGCGCAAAAATGGAGGCTCTAGACCCTTCCAGAGCCGAGATATCGAAGGTCAAAATTTGGACCTGAAAAAAAAACATAAGGGGTAACACTGTCATTTTTTTTTTTGGCCGAAATTTTGACCCCCTCCGATCTTCTTGAAACTCTGGATTCTGAGAGAGGGCCACAAGACTTCGACCAGCGCGCAAAATGGAGGCTCTAGACCCTTCCAGAGCCGAGATATCGAAGGTCAAAATTTGGACCTGAAAAAAAAACATAAGGGGTAACACTGTCATTTTTTTTTTTTGGCCGAAATTTTGACCCCCTCCGATCTTCTTGAAACTCTGGATTCTGAGAGAGGGCCACAAGACTTCGACCAGCGCGCAAAAATGGAGGCTCTAGACCCTTCCAGAGCCGAGATATCGAAGGTCAAAATTTGGACCTGAAAAAAAAATCATAAGGGGTAACACTGTCATTTTTTTTTGTCCGAAATTTTGACCCCCTCCGATCTTCTTGAAACTCTGGATTCTGACAGAGGGCCACGAGACTACGACCAGCGCGCAAAAATGGAGGCTCTAGACCCTTCCAGAGCCGAGATATCGAAGGTCAAAATTTGGACCTGAAAAAAAACATAAGGGGTAACACTGTCGTTTTTTTTTTTGGCCGAAATTTTGACCCCCTCTGATCTTCTTGAAACTCTGGATTCTGACAGAGGGCCACGAGACTTCGACCAGCGCGCAAAAATGGAGGCTCTAGACCAGGGGTGGGCAAACTACGGCCCGCGGGCCACATGCGGCCCGTTAGGCTGTTTAATCCGGCCCGTCGAGTATTTAAAATATTGTCATAGAGATTGCATTTGCATGGGGAGCGTTGTGCAGCGCGGTCTGTAGCGGGAGAGCGAGGGGGGAGCCGAGCGGTAAGCGGGCCGTGCTGACAGAGTGGAGAGAGAGAGAGACTGGGAGCTCGTGCACGCGCTGTCGAGAGATAGAAAACGCTGGGCTGCAAGCTGTTTCAGTGGAAAGAGTGTTGCTGCATTTGTGACCTGAGAAGCTGAATCCAGCGGGAAGAGTCCTGTTTTATATGTGATTTGTTTTTGAAATATTCTGAATTAATTGTGTGAGCGCGAGCAAGCGCTGTGGGGAGAGAATGTAACTCAATAAAGTGCATGAGCCCCAGTATTCGCCGACCCTGTGTCTCCTTCCATCATCCATTCACCGAACCAACATCCCTGTCACACATTCATTTTGCCTTTTTCCTGCAATACTTGAATAAAGCAGCTCATTCATTCAGAGCTGTTGTGGCTGTGCTGCGGTGTGTCACGTGACAAGCAATGACGCGTCACCATGGAAACCATACAGTGAATAAATAACGGTTGCATTGCAAAGCTCATGTAATCCCTCACACACCCGGGTCCAACTCGACCCGCTCCGAGCGGGACTCGAACCCGCGTCTCCGGCATGAGAGTCAGGCGCGCTAACAAGGAGGCTAAGACTACAGCCTCTCGCGTCTGTCGCTAGAGCGCCTATTGAGATCGGGGAGAGAGGTTTACACGCACATCAACTACTAGCTGGCCTCCGTTACACTCACGCCGCAGAGTCAGACCGTTTTTTGTAATTTGTCATATGCAATTTATAACTAATATCCCAGGAAACAGAACGTTTGCACGATTGAATCATTGACATTTCAGCACTCCTTCAGACAGCGACTTAAGCACAACAAGGCTCCTTGTTGCACGTTAATGTTTTTTCCTTTTTTGGAAACTCACAGAGAAAACAAATGTTAGTAACCACTTGTACACGTTAGTAACCACTTGTACACCTGATTAGTTTTCATTTGATTTTTAGTTTTCTTTTGATATTTAGTTTCTTTTCTCCTCTGTATTTGTCTCTTGGACTGCTTCCGGTTACCTTTATCGCCCGCCTCGCTACCCTCCCGTCTCTGCCGTTTGTTCAATAAATGTTCTTATCTGCTTTTGATTTTTACATTTTATCATACTTAAAATAAATTGGTACATTTTTTATTTTTATTTTATTTTTTTCACAAATGTATGACGTTTGTTTATTAAGTGCAATTGGATTACCATATGGAGTTTTAATAAAGTTGAATTAATGTAACCATCCTACATCGGGCCGGCAGTGGTTCAGTGGTTCATGTGGGTTGTCTACAAACCGAAAGGTTGGTGGTTCAATCCTCGGTTCCACCTGACCAAGTGTTGAGGTGTCCATGAGCAAGACACCTAACCCCAGCTGCTCCTGACGAGCCTGATGGCGTCTTGCATGGCTGCCGTCGCCGTCGGTGTATGAATGTGTGTGTGAATGGGTGAATGTGAGGCAAATTGTAAAGCGCTTTGGTGGCCATTGGGTCTATGAATGCACTATATAAATGCAGTCCATTTAACATTTCTCTAATTTTTACTCTACTAAGTGTACACTTGCTGGTGTTTTGTTTCTAATTTACTGTTAGGCTCATTAAATAATACTAAGGATAAACAATATTTAAAAAGAATATATAAAATTAAAAGAAATATAAAATTAAATTAAAAAAATAACCTCAAAATATAACAATGCTAAATGGGGATATCTATAGCATATAAATTAATATACTATGTAAATTACGTGATCCACGTAAATGGCCGGCCCTCTGTCAAATTTTAAAACCCAGTGTGGCCCTTGAGCCAAAAAGTTTGCCCACCCCTGCTCTAGACCCTTCCAGAGCTGAGATATAGAGATATTTATAATGGCATAAATGCTACGTGGGATCTCAATATCTCAGCTACCCCGCGTCGAAATTTTGAGTTTCTCTGATCCTCTTGAAACTCTGGATTGAAAATTAAATTTTTTTTCATTTGTTTTCATTTATAGAAACCTCGTGAGCTGGGAAAATGTACTGTTATATTTTTCAGAAACTTGAAACATAATTCAGGTCTGAGGGGGTTAATGCTTTTCTTGATTTGGCTTTTTTTGTACGAGTCTTGTTTGTTATGGCTCTCTCTGTGTGAAACTCTGTGTGTTGGTGGTGATATCTCATGCGATTTATCTGGTGAACTGAAGGATAGATAAATAAGCTGGTCATGTGATGTTTGTGTGGTCAAGGCTGGTTCTTTACCTTCGCGAGCCACCATCACACTGGCCACGGTGTCGGGAATGCTGGTTCCTGCGGCCAGGAGCGTCATTCCCATGACTGTGTCCGGGATTCCCAGCGTCTCACCTGCACAAAAGAACAGAACATTACACTCTTAGAAAAAATATAATTTACATGAAAGAACCCTTTAAGGTTCTACGTATGAAGCAACTGACAATACCCATTAAAGTTCTACATATGATGGAACCCTTTATGGTTCTATGTATGAAGCGCCCGACGGAAACCTTTAAGGTTCTATATATGATGAAACCCTTTAAGGTTCTACATATGAAGCGCCTGACGGAACCCTTTAAGGTTCTAGATATGAAGCGCCTGACAGAGCCCTTTAAGGTTCTAGATATGAAGCACCTGACGGAACCCTTTAAGGTTCTACATATGAGGTACCTGACGGAACCCTTTAAGGTTCTAGATATGAAGCGCCTGACAGAACTCTTTAAGGTTCTACATATGAAGCGCCTGACGGAACCCTATAAGGTTCTACATATGAAGCACCTGACGGAACCCTGTTAGGTTCTACATATGAAGCACCTGACGGAACCCTTTAAGGTTCTACATATTAAGCACCTGACGGAACCCTGTAAGGTTCTACATATGAAGCGCCTGACGGAACCCTTTAAGTTTCTACATATAAAGCGCCTGACGGAGCCCTTTAAGGTTCTACATATGAAGCGCCTGACGGAACCCTGTAAGGTTCTACATATGAAGCGCCTGACGGAACCCTCTAATGTTCTACATATGAAGTGTCTGATGAAACCCTTTAAGGTTCTAAAAATGAAGCGCCTGACAGAACTTTTTAAGGTTCTAAATATGAAGCGCCTGACGGAACCCTTTAAGGTTCTACATATGAAGCGCCTGACGGAGCCCTTTAAGGTTCTACATACGTTTCTTGACAGTTTAAATGTTATTTTCAGATTTTCATACACATTATACCATTGCTGTATATGTTCATGAAATATCAACGTATTAAACAAAATACTTTTTTTTTTCAAAATAAACCTTAAATTTAGGTTAAATATTATTATATTTTTTATTATGTTTTCTTGGGGTTTCAGATTTTGTCAACTTTGTCACAATCACAAATGATCAGAAACGAATAATCTGCTGTTTTAATATTGGAGTCCTTTGTGATGTCATTTCCTGGCATCCTGGGTGTTAAACAACACCTAAAAAATCTGAAGCAGCACAACTGTTTTCAACACTGATAATAATCATAACTGTGTGTTGATCATCAGATCCTCATATTAGAGTGATTTCTGAAGGGTCATGTGACACTGAAGACTGGAGTAATGATGATGAACATTCACAGGAATTAATTACACTTTACTGTATACTCACATAGAAAACAGCTGATTTACACTGGAATAATATTACACAATTTTAGTGAATCTTTGATCAAACACATGCAGACTTGGGAGCAGAAGAGACTCTTTCAGAAACTTTTGACTGGTAGTGTAAATATAAAGCAAAAGATTGATTTATTATATTGTATATTGTGTCATTGTTACAGTGTAATTATATATTTAAGTACTGACCAATATTAAGCAACTACGTGTAATTACTATAGCTTTAGGGAATGATTAGGATGTGGTGGAGGGTTAGTTGCATCAAATTATGCATCATTTTTATAATTGCTTTATTTTACTGTGTCCTTGTACTTAGCATTAATAAATAATTAAACAATTATAAATAATTACATGCAACTAACCCTCAACCTAATCCTACCTTAAAATAAATTGTAACCAAAAAATAGTTGTTCTGCTGAGCATGTGACCGGCGTGCCGGCGTCTCTGAGCTCAAAAGTTCAAACTCGCAGCTCTTTCTCTCCGGCACCTGCTCTTCAGTGTCGGCTCTAAAGCTCATGGGAATCTGTGTGACCGTGTGCAGGATAATAATCCTATTATATGCGGCCGCATCACATGGTTTCTGCCGACAGCATCATAATCCTTCAGGATACAGCGCTGGCATTTCAGGAATGGACTCAGGGAGCATGTGACCCGTCTGTGTGTGACCCGTTTGTACGTGACCCGTCTGTGTGTGACCCGCTCAAACCCTGAACGTCTGCAGTGACTGGGGCTGAGCACATGCAGTGAAGCTGGATCCGTGACAAACAAGACATCAGAACTGAGACTGATGAGATCAGACACATTACTAACGGAAACCACAGCCATACTCTATATTTCGCAACAAAACTGACAATATTTAAATCTATAAATGGAACAAAACTGACAAAAATCTCTTAATTGATCAAAACTGACAATATTTAAATCTCTAAATGGAACAAAAACAACAATATTTAAATCTCTAAATCAAACAAAACCGACAATATTTAAATCTCTGAATCGAATAAAACCGATAATATCTAAATCTCTAAATCAAACAAAAACAACAATATTTAAATCTCTAAATAGAACAAAAACAATCATATTTAAATGTCTTTAAAAAAACGCCTAATTAAATTTATAATCGAACAAAACCGATATTTAAATCTCTAAATGGAACAAAACCGAT
The DNA here is from genome assembly GCA_038021265.1 of Cyprinella venusta. NCBI lineage: Eukaryota > Metazoa > Chordata > Actinopteri > Cypriniformes > Leuciscidae > Cyprinella > Cyprinella venusta. The sequence continues at coordinate 20,481 of JBBNEX010000030.1, forward strand.
AATATTTAAATCTCTTAATGGAACAGAAATGACAATATTTAAATGTCTTAATTGAACAAAAACTACAACATTTAAATCTCTTAAGTAAACAAAAACGTCCATTTAAATCTCTAAATCAAACAAAACCGATAATATTTAAATCTCTAAAACGAACAAAACCGATAATATTTAAATCTCTAAAACGAACAAAACCGATAATATTTAAATCTCTAAACAAAACCGATATTTAAATATCTTCGAACAAAACCGACAATATTTAAATCTCTGAATCAAATAAAACCTACAATATTTAAATCTCTAAAACGAACAAAACCGATAATATTTAAATCTCTAAACAAAACCAATAATTAAATCTCTTCGAACAAAACCGACAATATTTAAATCTCTAAATTGAACAAAAATTTAAATCTATAAATGGAACCAAAACAACAATTTTTACTTGTATAATTGAACAAAACCAACAACATCTAGGTTAAATCTCTATATGGAACAAAACGGACAATATTTAAATCTCTTAATAGTCTTGATCTCTCAGTAGTTTTGAGTCTCTGCTGCACTGATATTGTTCTAGACAACACTATAAGTACTGTCTCTATATCTACATGCAGAGGATCACTCGTATCATCATTATGTCTCATTATATATTGATAATTCTATGTTTTTCTATAAAGATGCTTTGAAAACGTGTGTATTGTGAAAAGTGCTACGCAAATAATTTTGACTTAACTTGTAGATCCTGTAGCTCATCTGGCTGATCATGATTCACACACGCACAAACACACTCTTACCCACGATGGTGACCATCCACACCAGGACGTATGTGAAGGCGGAGATCCAGACGGCAGACATCAGGAACGTGATCATGTACCATCTCCTCCAGAAGCGTCTCCTGCAGTCGGGAACGGTCAGGAAGAGCAACACGATAACCGGCAGAGACAGAACCCACAGGATCCGCTTCAGGTCGTGTTCGGGCATCGAGAACACACTCCTCTGTTCTGAGAGAGAAACGTGCGAGCGTGAGGCTGCCGTTCACACTTTTTGCGAAACTGTATTATGGTAGGGGGCGCTATTACACGTCTCCTGTCAGAGGACAGAAGCTCCTGATCTAAACATGCAGGTAAAATAACATGATCATCAAACAGCATAAAAAATAACATTCATCAAACTATTCATAAAAAAAGCGCGAATGTCGAAATGGACGAGTTCTGTGACCGAAGCTCTGAGGTGTCGATCTTCTCCGTCTGTGTTTACATCCTCATTCTGAATCACCTTTTCTTTCGCAAAAACATGATTTTCTCCACTTTTCATCACAATGATGTTTTTTATGAACCTTACCCAAAATAAAGTGTTGATAAACAAAAAAACCAAATTAAAAAAAAAATCAAATTTTTCCATTAATATGCCCGAAAAGCACCAAATGATTCTTTTAAGAACTGATCACTACAAGGTTCTTTGGGGAGGCAATTTATGGCATTGCTGCATGTCTATGGTCACCACCTCAAAGAGAAGTCCAGATTAAGCATGATTTAATGACTCGTAAACCTAAGTACACATTGATGGCCTAAGACACTAAACGAGCGGTTTGTGAGTCATTAAATCATGTTTAATCTGGACTTCTCTGTGCATGCTCTTTGAGGTGGTGACCATAGACCTCCATTTTATGACTGACAGACAAGAACGGTTTGACCTAAAAATATCAAAATTGAAACTGTGGAAGCAAAGACACCTACATCTTGGATAACCTTGAGGTAAGATAAAACATACCAGAAATTAATTTCAAAGTGAACCATCCCTTTAATTTTTACGAGTGGTCCCCAACATGATAATAAACAGACAGCCGGTGTGTGAGGTCATACCTTGTCCGATCTCATTGAGGCCGTGCAGGCTGAGCGAGAGCTGCGAGTATCCGGACTCGTCCTGGAAGATGCCGCTGTCGGCTCGGGAGCGCCGGTGAACCCGCAGACTGCCGTCGCTCCACCCCACCAGCGGCTGCTCCTCGGCCTCGCCCGAGCTCTTGCTCACACACACGCAACACGGGCTGAAGCGCCGCAGCACGTACTCACTGATCCTCAGGTCGAAGCACAGCACCAGCACATACACACCGTACACCAGCAGGAGGCACGCGCCGTCATACCTGCGACACCACGTTTACTGATTTATCCAAAGCACATTGCATTTCAAGGCACGCGTTTACACTCTTATCAGTTCTCGCTTTCCCTGGGGATCGAACCTGTGACCGTGGCGTTGCAAGCGCCAGAACAGTTACAGAATATTCACGTTAATTCTGGCACGTTAGGGTCTTTACACGATGAGTTCCAAATTTGCACGTTAACAAATAAATACGAGCTCGCATTGTTGCGTGGATCACGTTTAAAATGTTTCGATTCATCGCTTTGATTTTCTCAGTTTGAGAGTAAAACATGCTTTTGAGAATATATTTTTTAATAATAGTAAACGTAAAATTCTGTAACTGATTTTAAATTCACTTTTTAAAACTGTGTTCGCTTGAGGAACAATCTGCCGAGTGTCCTGTTTGAGAAGAGATCAGTCTTCAGTCTGTCGAGATTCACCAGTTTAAGGTGAACATTTTTTAAAGGTCCAATATGTAAGAATTGGACCTTTGTTGTGTACTTGCAATATCCCAAAAGTCTCCAAAGTTCTTTTATTTCAGAGAAATTCCAATTTTAAATAAATAAGTGGCCATCCCGGAAATAAAAGTCGCCTGTCAATGACGCAATTTTACTAGTTCACTTTTGAAAAAACTTTTGCTGATAATTTACTCGCCCCCATGTCATCCAGGATGTCCATGTCTTTCTTTCTTCAGTCGAAAAGAAATTAAGGTTTTTGATGAAAACATTCCAGGATTTTTTCCATATAATGGACTTCAATGGGGTCCAAACGGCTCAAGGTCCAAAAGACACTTTCAGTACATTCAACGATTCAATAAACGAAATGACTCGGGAAAGGATTTGTTCATTTTGATGAAGGAGTTTGAACAGGAGAGTCATGAACGCGCATCACAGAACAGAGCAAGGCGAGCATTTGAGCTTATAAAACTTCAACTTTGTTATTTATTTATTAAATGAGCGATCATTTCGCTTGATAAGACCCTTATTCATCGTCTGGAATCGTTTAAAGCCCTTTGAACAGTTTTGAAACTGTCTTTTGGACCTTGAACCGTTTGGTTCCCATTGAAGTCCATTATATGGAGAAAATCCTGGAATGTTTTCATCAAAAACCTTCATTTCTTTTCGACTGAAGAAAGAAAGACATGGACATCTTGGATGACATAAACTATCAAGACAATTAAATTCTGAAGTGAACGACTCCTTTAATTGAACCGTTAGCAAAACATTCTCAGAGCGTATCCAGTAAACTCACCAGTAAACTCTGTTATCTGAGATGATGGCGATGACGGCGGCGACGCTGATGGCGTACGCGACACAGTCTCTGAATAACGGCCAGCACGTGAGACGAGCCGTCTGAACAGAGCACACACACACACACACACACACGTGAGATACAGAGGCAACAGACACACACCGACAGCACTTTAATATCCCACACAGCAACATCAGGGGCTTTCGTACCGGGGAGGGTCTGTCTATCAGTCCTGAATACAGGAAGTAGACCGTAACGAACCGTTATTAGCGTACGACGTGTGTTTGTCGTGTTGCTGAGCAGAAATACATCATCATGTTTCTCTCGGTCCCTCAAAGTTGTGTTTGAGTTTCTCCTCAGAGTGAAGATTAAGGCTCATCCATCTCTGTTTTACATGTTCGTAGAGTTAGTGTGTGGAGTAAATACTAGGGCTGGGTATTGACGCAAATTTCACAATTCGATTCGATTTCGATTCACAAGCTTGCAATTCAATTTCGATTTCGATTCTGATTCGATTCAATATCGATTATTTTGGATATCAGTTACAATAAATGGCCATTTTTCTGAAGGGAATCAAATCTCTGAACTAATGCTGTAAACTATGGGAGTCTAGTTGTAGCCTATAGGCTTCATTAGCCTAATATGAAGGTCATAATCAACTGTTTTGTAGCTATACAAACACTTAAATTACACTTTTATTTATTTTTATAATAAGAAGATTATATGAAATATAAACATTTAAATGGTGGCTGTCATAAAAACTTGCCAGATTTATTCAAATATGCATTAAATATTGAAGAACATTAAGATTATAATGCATATGTAATATGGTGTATATATTTATCAAAATGCTCCTCTCTAGAGTTATTTTTTCTAGCTGACTAACGAGTTTATGTGGGTTTTCTGAGGTAAATATGACGATATTGATTACAAGCTGTTTAACTGACGTCTTTCCACGGTTGAAACGCTGATTGAGTGAATCAATGTGTCATGATCTGGATTTGGATCAGTTGTCCTCTATCTTTAACACACTTTCAGATGCTCATTCATGTTTATTTGGCGCTGTGACTGGTATTATTAAGCCGGAAGAGAGATCAGCGCTGCTGCTTCTCCAGAGCGATCTCACGCCACAGCGACAAAACGCTATTTATGATTCTGAATTTATAAAGAAAATGGACGGAATTTGAAAATTGAGACTTTGTTTCATATCAATAGTAACAAAGGACAAAGATTAGTGCGATTTTTTGGATGAATCAATGATCCATTCACTCAAATGAAACAGGATGACTAATCGATTCTTGAGATTTAACAATCGATATCGGTTCGGAAAAATGAGAATCGATTAATAACGAGAAATCGATTTTTATTACCCAGCCCTAGTAAATATATAGGCTGTAATGTGTTTGTTTTAATAATGGCGTGTGCTGGCGTTTCACGTGCGTTCGGCCAATCAGCGAACACTACCGTCACTGTAGTTCCAATAGCGCTGTTTTAGAGCGAATGAGTTCCTCCAAAAGAGTAACGTCGTTCCTGCGGTGCGAACATGAACTATGAGGCGGTTCCTCCGTTGCGAAAGCCCGTAAAGTGTCGGCCCACTCCGGTCCGTGTGGACTCCGGCGCCGGTAATGATGATGTCACACACCACAGAGGTCAGGAGGCCGCACGCCGCACAGATGCACAGGAGGTTGTACACGGCCGACCCCATGATGGTGCTCACGCCGATGTCTCCTTTAGTCACAAACACACCTGAGGAGCAGTCACACACACACACACACAGTCATCTTAAACATTTCTTAAATATTAAAAACCATTCAACATGAAGCGAGAGAGACGGGAGAGGCTGCATGGATCAACCAGCCAATAGCAAACCACGACCCACACACACAATCATGGATGTTACATTCTCAGAAAGTGAATAACTGGATTATAAGTGCAGTGTATATATAATTTAGTACCAAAAATACAAAATATTAATAACAAGAACATTCTCCAACTAAAATATGGCACATTATTTTGTTGAAAAAATGAGAAATAGGTTATTTTTGCCGGATGTGAGGAGCACAGGACGGACTGTGGTGTTTCTGACATCACCTGCAGAAGAGCTAGAAGTGAAAGATTACCCAGAAACGCCGTGACGAGTTCTGGCGCCGAACTTCCCGCTGCCATGAACGTGGCTCCAGCGACATCTTGAGAAAGACCGAGCCCTGAAACACAAGCAGATCCGTGATGTCACCACAGCGGTGACACAGTCGGGTTCAAGGATTTCGGGTCGGGTTCGGGTTCAGTGATTTTGGGTTCGGGTCGGGTTAAATGATTTGGGGTTCGGCTTAGATATAACTGTAATGGTCGGGTTGGGATGGTTTGGGTTGGGTTAAATGATTTTGGGTTCGGGTTATAACTAAAATGGTCAGGTCGGGTTAAATGATTTCAGGTTCGGGTCTGGTTCGGTTAAAATCATTTCTGGGTTCGGCTTAGATATAACTGTAATGGTCGGGTCGGGATGGTTCGGGTCGGGTAAAATTATTTCGGGTTTGGGTCGGGTTCAATGATTTCGGGTTTGGATTGGGTTCGGTTATAACTGTAATGGTCGGGTCAGGATGGTTCGGGTCGGGTAAAATGACTTCTGGGTTTGGGTCGGGTTCGGGTTCAATAATTTCGGGTTCAGGTAGAGTTTGGGTCAGGTTAAATGATTTGGGGTTCGGGTCGGGTTAAATGATTTCAGGTCTGGTTCGGGTTCAGTGATTTCGGGTTTGGGTCGGGTTCAGTTAAAATGATTTCTGGGTTCGGCTTAGATATAACTGTAATGGTCGGGTCAGGATGGTTCGGGTTCAGTTAAAATGATTTCTGGGTTCGGCTTAGATATAACTGTAATGGTCGGGTCAGGATGGTTCGGGTCGGGTAAAATGATTTCTGTTCGGGACGGCTTAAATGATCGCGCGGGTTCGGGGTCCAGGTTAAGGCCCGTCCGGACCTCGGGCCGCTTACGCTCACTGATGACCTCCAGCGACGGCAGGAAGTAGTCGTCGCACACGATGGACACGGCCAGGAGCATGTAGAAGACGATCATGAAGTGGATCAGGATCCCTCCGTCTCTCCTCTCCTGAAGCGTGAAGAATCCCTCGGGAAACTCTGAGGACTGCGGCGGGATGCACTCGCTCGCATTCCCTGCAACACACACACACACATCAGCAACGGTCTGAGTCTGACACACTCACCTGTGTTTGAATCAATGCGGTCTCGTGAGTGAACATGACCTCTGGGTTATCTGAGGGACGTCATAGAAAACAGAAACCAGCTCAAATCTCAAAACACCAACAAATCTGTGCGTTTCTGACCGGAAAATCATACGTCTGTTTTTTTTTTGTTGTTGTTTTCCGTGACAGGAACGGCACAGGACTCGGTGAGTAAAGGCGACTTTATTTATATGGCACATTTCATACTCTGGGAATTACAGTAATCACTAAATTATACAAAGGAAACATTTCTTTGGTAAAAGTTTTGGCATTTGCTGTGTGAACACACACACACACACACACACACAAATCATGGACATCATTTGAAAAGGTTTAAAGACAATATTCAGAGGTTTATGTGAAGTTTCCAGCATTCACACAGTTATCTGACTCGAACTGAGTGTGTGTGTGTGTGTGTGTGTGTGTGTGTTATCTGAATCATACTGAAGCTGCTGTGAGAGTGTGTGTTCACTCACCGACATCTCGACGGACTCGGGCAGAAGCGGCGCGCTGGACACCCTCTCCCACCACGAAGACGAGCAGAACGATGAAGATAGCAGCGATGATGTACAGCAGGACATCCCTGCGCTTCTCCCGGAGTGTGTGTGTCCTCATCGCTCCCACCATCACTGATGCTGGAGGAGCTAATGGAGCTGCCGGAGTGTGAGAGTGTGTGTGTGAGAGAGAGAGTGTGTGTGTAAGAGAGAGAGAGAGAGTGTGTGTGTAAGAGAGAGAGTGTGTGTGTGTGTGTGTGTGTGTGCGCGTGTGAGTGAGAGAGTGTGTGTGTGTGTCACAAGACTCATTATTCTGCATGGACGAGTCTCAGGCCTTCAGGGCTGGAACAGTTCAACAAATATAAATGTTATCATGCACAATTATGAGCCTCTTAAGCAGAGAAATCGATCCTGTGCGCAAATTATCATCATTTACACACACACACTTACACACATACACTCTCTTTTAGTTATCATTACACATGTATTCATTTTAATCAGATGTATTAACTTACTTAAATACATATTTATTCAATTATTTAATTAAATCATAAATAAATCTGATTAAAATAATCGGAAATTAAAAATATATATTTATCAAAAAATTATTAACTTTAATCAGATTTATTAACGTATTTAAATACATATTTATTCAATTATTTAAATAAATAATAAATAAATCTGATTAAAATAATCTGAAATTAAATATATATATATATATATATATATATATATATATATATCATAAAAAATGTTAATTTTAATCAGATTTATTAACTTATTTAAATACATATTTATTCAATTATTTAAATAAATAATTAATAAATCTGATTAAAATAATCTGAAATTAAAAATATATCTATTTATTTATTTATCATAAAAAATTAATTTTAATCAGATTTATGAACTTATTTAAATACATATTTATTCAATTATCCAATCCAATCCAATTAATCCAACTTATTTAAATACATATTTATTCAATTATTTAAATAAATAATAAATCTGATTAAAATAATCTGAAATTAAAAATATATTTATGTATTTATTTATCATAAAAATTATTAATTTTAATCAGATTTATGAACTTATTTAAATACATATTTATTCAATTATCCAATCCAATCCAATTAATCCAACATATTTAAATACATATTTATTCAATTATTTAAATAAATAATAAATCTGATTAAAATATTCTGAAATTAACATATATATATATTTATTTATCATAAAAATATTAATTTTAATCATATTTATTAACTTATTTAAATATATATTTATTCAATTATTTAAATAAATAATAAATAAATCTGATTAAAATAATCTTAAATTAATATATATATATATATATATATATATATATTTATTTATTTATTTATTTATTTATCATAAAAATTATTTATTTTAATCATATTTATTAACTTATTTAAATACATATTTATTCATTTATTTAAATAAATAATAAATAAATCTGATTAAAATAATCTGAAATTAAAAATATATATGTTTGTTTATTTATCATAAAAAATTATAAATTTTTATCAGATTTATTAACTTATTTAAATACATATTTCTTCAATTATTTAAATAAATAATAAATAAATCTGATTAAAATATTCTTAAATTAAAATATATATATATATTTATTTATCATAAAAATTATTAATTTTAGTCAGATGATTTATTAACTTATTTAAATACATATTTATTCAATTATTTAAATAAAAAATAAATAAATCTGATTAAAATAATCTGATATATATATATCATAAAAATTATTAATTTTAATCAGATTTATTAACTTATTTAAATACATATTTATTCAATTATTTAAATAAATAATAAATAAATCTGATTACAATAATCTGAAATTAAAAATATATATATATATTTATTTATCATAAAAAATTATTAATTTTAATCACATTTATTAACTTATTTCAATACATATTTATTCAATTATTTAAATAAATAATGAATAAATCTGATTAAAATAATCTGAAATTAAATATATATATTATATATATATATATATATATCATAAAAAATATTAATTTTAATCATATTTATTAACTTACTGTATTTGTTGAAATAAATATTTATTAAATAAATTGTATTACAACCAAATGTATTAATGACACAGTAGTTTAATCTCTCTTTTCCCAGAAGCCCAGTTTAAACCCCGGATTCATTTGCAGACTCAGGGAACACGATTTCAACTTTAGACTTTAATCATGATCTTTATAACGAGTAAAAACATACAGCTCAACGGTTCTCGATAAACATGTCAACAAATCTGTGTAAAAACTACAAAAATGAATGTGTTCAAAATATAAATACACGCTAGTTCAATAAAATCATACGACGCCTGTGATGATAATCTGTCTGAAAAATAATCAAGGCACACTTGATTCAAAGCTGATGATTGGCTGGATGGAGCCCACATCTGATTGGCTAAAGGAAAGCCTCGAACGAATCTAATCTTGTGAAAATAAATGAGTTTGTGAATTTCAGTTTGCAAATATATAAACTTTGTGAATGTGAATTAGCTTACACATTTGTGAGTTGTAATTTGTAAATACATAGTTTTTCAGTTATTAAAGTTGCCCTGTGGTGTAAATCCAGCATTTAATGTTGTTTAACACACACCAAGTGTAAGTTGATAAGTGGAGAGTATTTCCTCCTTAAAACTGCAGTGAACCAAAAACAGACTCAAAAACACACTTTGAAATCGCTGGTGTTTCTGACGTCACAAACCACCTTGTAACCAATCAGATTAACGTGTGATCGTCAACCAGTGAGTGAGTGGAGGCAGGGCTCATTTGCATATTCATAGAACCGTGCATACTAAATGAGGCACGGGTGTCGAGTTACACTCAAGATATTTTAAGGCATGACGATATTTTTTTTAAGGAAAAACATTTAAATGTAATTTTGGTGATTAAGATGAGTTTTAACAGGACTTTAACACGTTTAATGTTCTCTGACATCCAGGTTTTAAACGCTAACGTTTTTTTCTTGACTATGCGAATGTTTTGCAAACATCATTGAAATGTTACTTTTGAATGTTCTGAAACAACATTTAAAAAATTTCAAACGAACATTCAACATAAACGACGTACGGATAATGTGTTCGCGCTAACGTGTGGAGAACCTTATTAAACACCAGACTTTGAACAAACGTTACAGTAACATTACAGAGAGGACGTTTGATCAGAACTTTGAGAACGTGAGATCTGAACTGAGAACCGGATCTGAACATGTTCACACAGCAGTTCAACTGAATTCAGATTAAATCCACGCAGTGTGAAATGAACTGAACTGAATTTAACAGAACTGAACTGAACAGAGCTGAATTTAAAAGAACTGAACAGAAACATACAGAATTGAACAGAACTGAAGTGAACACAACAGTCAGTTAATAGAGTGACACACACTCGTGTGTTTGCTGCAGTTGGTGACACTGACGCACGGCACCTGGTCCAGTCCAGATCAGTTGAGGTCCAGATCTCGGTTCGGGTTCAGCTGGAGAACCACAGACGCGGTTCGGCTCGTTCTCCAGAGCGGTGTGTGTGTGTGTGTATGCAGTGTCTCTCGCTCCGGCAGGAAGTGTGTGAGACGGTGCTGTGCTCATGAGCGACGCCTGTTGTTCTCCGCGCGCCGACATGATGCGCAACACGCCGTCTGGTAGTAGTCGTACACACAGAGCCGGGCCTGGACCACCACGTTACAGTTGAAGTATTTATCACGACACTTCTCATCTGCAGAACACACACACATTACAGATACTGAGGGCACTCACCACATCATGTTCAACTCACACCATAAAATATATAGTGTTTATTTCAATTCATATATTTACATATTTATTTAAAATTTCCACATGCAAAACAGTTTATACACACACACAGACATATATATATATATACACAAACATTTTTTTATTTAAAAACAAATATATATATATATATATATATATATAAAATATTGTAATATGTAGATGCAAAACGCAGTTAATGTATAAAATATATAATAATAATATATATATATATAAAAATTCAACATAGAAAATACAGTTTATATATATAAAATGTGTATAAATGTATTCATTTAAAAACAAACATATATAATTATATTAATCTATATATAAACAGGCCACTTAATATTCATTTATTCACAAAGGAACTGACCAATCAGAGGAAGGCAGGGCTCGGGGTTACACTCCTCCCTCTCGTGTGGCTTCAGTGTTTGCTCGCAGAGGTCACTGGTGGTCATGTGATCGTCGGAGCGACTGCTGGTCATGTGATCATCAGAGAGACAGCGCACCTCTCGTACTCGGTAACCGGACTCACACGACTTAGAGCACTGGATACATGCACACATCACACACACAACAACAGATTCATAGATGAGAACTCAGGACACGGACACTACACTAGACAGGGTTATGATTTGACTCTGTGTAAGTGTAACAGGCCGTGTGGATACACCGGTGGAAGACGCTGCCATTGGACACTGAGGTTTTAACGGATAATGCTGATTTTAGTATAAGATTGTTTTCAATAGATATGGATATATGTGTGTATTTTTTGTTGAGATAGTTTTGCGTGAGCATGGTTTGTCAAAATGTCTCATAAAAAAAAACAACCAAGGACCACAATGGAAATAAGGCAATGCAACTTGATTGTGTTATCCTTGACAAACAAGTTGTAACTATGTTGTATTGCTACTTTTATGTCAAATAAACTGAAACGCAGGAGAACCACAGTCACATGACTCTCAGATAGTGTGTTCACTCCCGTCTGCAGTTCAGTGGGAAACGAACGGCTCCTTCAGTTTGTGTTCCTTTACCTAATGAGATATGTGTGTGTGTGTGTGTGTGTGTGTGTGTGTGTGTGTGTCTCACCTCGCTCCACTCAGTGTGGAACCACTTTGCTGCGCAGGTTTTGACGAAGCAGTTCTTCTGGCTGGCGGGTCGGTCCAGAGACGAACACTCGAACGCCGGCATCACCGAGAAACCCTCGTCTGAGCTCATCAGACACACCACTGCCCTCTGCTGACTGCCCACGCCACACTCCGCTGAGCACTGACACACACACACACACCGCTCATGAACACACCAACAGCAGCACAGGCTTCAGATCAGCGCAGGGTCCTCCTGAGGGCCGTACCTGAGTCCAGGGCCCGGTGACCCACTCGGTGTGACCCTCACAGGGGCCGCTGTCGCAGGACTGAGTCTGGACCGGCCGCTCGGACCCGCAGCCCTCCAGAGGAAGAGCACTGCTGTGATCGCTCACACACACCACACTGCGAGTCCGCACACCCACGCCACAGGCCGCAGAGCACTGCCGAACACACACACACACACATATGAGAATCAGCACGGACACACACACCTCCTCAGAAACTAGCGCTGCACAATTAATCAAAATGAATCCAAACACGATTTGCCAAAGGATGTTATATTTATGATTTTTTATGATTATTTTTTTTATTATTATTTAAAATTGATCGGTAGTAAATGTTGCTTTTGAAAATTTGCTTTTTCACAAGCTTGCAATTCGATTCGATTTCGATTCTGATTCGATTCAATATTGATTATTTTGGATATCAGTTCCAATAAATGTCCATTTTTCTGAAGGGAATCAAATCTCTGAACTAATGCTGTGAACTATGGGAGTCTAGTTGTAGCCTATAGGCTTCATTAGCCTAATATGAAGGTCATAATGAACTGTTTTGTAGCTATACAAACACTTAAATTACACTTTTATTTATTTTTATAATAAGAAGATTATATGAAATATAAACATTTAAATGGTGGCTGTCATAAAAACTTGCCAGATTTATTCAAATCTGCATTAAATATTGAAGAACATTAAGATTATAATGCATATGTAATATGGTGTATATATTTATCAAAATGCTCCTCTCTAGAGTTATTTTTTCTAGCTGACTAACGAGTTTATGTGGGTTTTCTGAGGTAAATATGACGATACATTGATTCCAAGCTGTGAGACTTTGTTTCATATCAATAGTAACAAAGGACAAAGATTAGTGTGATTTTTTGGATGCGTGCAGCTGTGATACAATATCAATACTTGTGATTAGAAAGCAGTCTAGCGTGACTCACCTGAGCGCTCCACTCGCTGAAGAACCAGCTCTTCGAACACGGACCCGCGTCACAGTTTTCCACGTCACTGGGACGCAGCTTCATGTTGCACTCGTCGTCTGCCACGATATCACCAACATTACTGACACAGTGCACCTCACGTGACCTCTGACCCACGCCGCAGGGCACAGAACACTGACAACACACACACACACACAGTCATGATCAAATACTTCTAACCAAGTGCAACTTTCCCGTCTGTCTCTTGAACACTGAGTGAGTTATCCTGCAGTTCCTCCTCTGGCCACTAGAGGCGCTGCAGAGAGACTCACTCCCATAGACACGCATGTTAAAATGGCCAACGTTACAGCAGAATAAAACATGTTCACAGTCTGGTGAGAAAAGTGGTTTTGGTCTATATTGGTAACATTGATCTTCATGACGACTGTGAGGGGGTGAACATTTTTATAACTCTTCAGTTTCTATTATATTAAGCCGTAAAATTGAGCATAATTAAGGGCGTGGCCACTTGAATGACAGGTGGATTGCTGCTGATGTCACTACTAGCCTAGTTTTATTACTAGTTTTACTTGTACCCAAACTAATGACTCCGTCTTTGTCGCCTTTTTTCGCTTTTGTCTTGCTTAGTTGGTGATATTTAATTTAATATTTATCAGTATCTCCTGCATGACATCACTTTTTTCTCCAGGGATATATACATATATAAATTAACTAAATTAATAACTTTTTTACTCCAGAAATGAGCATCACTGAACTGACTTAAGCTGGACTGTGTCTTCTAGAAACAAACTTCTCTCATTATTCTCCTGTTATCTCTGTAAAGCGTCTTTGAAATACTTTTTTCTGTTGTAAGAAGCACTATATAAATAAGGCTGACTTGACGTGACTAGTGTTTTATAGCAGATATCAAACCCTAACGAGTCCAAAGCTCCGCCCACTGCCCCTCCTCATGTGTATGGCCAATCAGAGGAGCTGTCACTCACGGGACTCCAGTCGGAGCGGATCTGCCACTCGCTGCAGATCTTCATCTGGCAGGTGGTGCTGGTCTCGGGCCGCTCCGCGCGGCATCGGCTGGAGTGTGTGTTCAGCGTGCGGTTGGCGTACACCTGACGACACAAGACCTGGCGATGCTGAAGACCCAAACCACACGTCTTACTGCACTCCGACCACTCGCCCACGTCCCAGCTGAACACACACACACACACATCAGTCAGCAATGTTCTAGGAGAGCTCGTGTCATTACGCGACTGTAGTGACGTCTGAAGACAAACAGACTATATTCACTATATAACACCTCAGGAGTCTTTAGGAGACATTATAAAACACTAAAAGACATTAACACAAATTCAGTATAAACTTTATCAATTATTCTATATAAAACCAGCCGACATTTAAATCTCTTAATAGAACAAAACCAACAATATTTATATCTCAAAAAATATATATATATATTTAAATCTCTATAAATTAAACAAAAACAATCGAACAAAACCAACAATAATTAAATATCTAAATCAAACAAAACTGACAAAAATTAAATTTATAATCAAACAAAACTAACAATATTTAAATCTCTAAAATCAAACAAAACCAATGATAAGTAATCTCTAAATTGAACAAAAACAATGATATTTAAATCTCTAAATCAAACAAAAACAACAATATTAAAATATCTAAATCGAACAAAACCAACAATATTTAAATCTCTAAATCAAACAAAACCAACGATAATTAAATATCTAAATCAAACAAAACTGACAATATTTAAATTTATAATCAAACAAAACTGACAAAAATTTAAATTTATAATCAAACAAAACTAACAATATTTAAATCTCTAAATCAAACAAAACCAATGATAATTAAATCTCTAAATCAAACAAAAACAACGATATTAAAATATCTAAATCGAACAAAACCAACAATATTTAAATCTCTAAATCGAACAAAACCAACGATAATTAAATATCTAAATCAAACAAAACTGACAATATTTAAATTTATAATCAAACAAAACTAACAATATTTAAATCTCTAAATCAAACAAAACCAATGATAATTAAATCTCTAAATTGAACAAAAACAATGATATTAAAATATCTAAATCGAACAAAACCAACGATAATTAAATATCTAAATCAAACAAAACTGACAACATTTAAATTTATAATCAAACAAAACCAACGATGTTTAAATATCTAAATCAAACAAAACTGACAATATTTAAATTTATAATCAAACAAAACTGACAAAAATTTAAATTTATAATCAAACAAAACTAACAATATTTAAATCTCTAAATCAAACAAAACCAATGATAATTAAATCTCTAAATCAAACAAAAACAACGATATTAAAATATCTAAATCGAACAAAACCAACAATATTTAAATCTCTAAATCGAACAAAACCAACGATAATTAAATATCTAAATCAAACAAAACTGACAATATTTAAATTTATAATCAAACAAAACTAACAATATTTAAATCTCTAAATCAAACAAAACCAATGATAATTAAATCTCTAAATTGAACAAAAACAATGATATTAAAATATCTAAATCGAACAAAACCAACGATAATTAAATATCTAAATCAAACAAAACTGACAATATTTAAATTTATAATCAAACAAAACCAACGACATTTAAATCTATAATAAAATAACAACAATATTTAAATTTATAATCAAACAAAACCAAAAATATTTAAATCTCTAAATGGAAGAAAAACAACAAAATTTAAATCTCTAAATAAAATAAAACCAACAATATTTAAACCTATAATCATACAAAACCAACCGCATTTAAATCTCTTAATAGTCTTGATCTGTCAGTAGTTTTGAGTCTCTGCTGCACTGATATTGTTCTAGACAACACTATAAGTACTGTCTCTATATCTACATGCAGAGGATCACTCGTATCATCACTATATCTCATTATATTATTACAGCTCTACACACATCAGTATGGCTACACTAGCCTCAATGCTGGCTTTCCACCACTGGGTGTCAGTATAAGCTTCTTCAAATCCGGCCCAGATAATCAACTTTTTTGGATCTCTAGAAGAACCCTACCTGGAGCTGAGCTACACCTGAAGAAAGAAGAAGAAGACACTCACAAAGCGGGACAGGGCTGGACGTTGCACGGCTCCTCCTGAGCGCTGGGTCTGGTGTTGCCGTCACACAGACCGATCGGCACGTGTGTGTGAGTGACCCGATGAACGCAGACGAACACGGAGTACCTGCTGCCTGCAAACCAGAACACAAGCAGGAGTTGCTGCGCTTTTATTAATGAAAATTGCCTTTTGAAAACGCTCTCCAAAGTGGATAACCTTGAAAACTGTGTTTCTGTGTTGTAGTGTGGACTCTCAAAACGTTTAGTAAGTTTAGTCATGTGACTCATATTGTACCAATAGATATTCATGTTTATACCGGTGTAGTGCCTGTAAAATGTTACCTTGCTCTTCATATCACAGTCCTGCTAAGATGACAGAAAACTTACATGTGCTAAACATGTAAACTTTATCAATTATTCTATATAAAACCAGCTGACATTTAAATCTCTAAATCAAACAAAACCAACAATATTTAAATCTCTAAATCAAACAAAACCAACAATATTTAAATCTCTAAATCAAACAAAATTGACAATATTTAAATTTATAAACAAACAAAACTAACAGTATTTAAAAATTTTTAAAAATTTAAATGATTTAAATCTCTAAATCAAACAAAACCACCAGTAATTAAATCTCTAAATCGAACAAAAACAACAATATTTAAATATCTAAATCAAACAATTTCTAGAATTCCTCACGTGAATAGGGTAAAAAATGTTCACCTTTGATATCATCATCAAAATGACTGAGTTGATTAATTACATCAAGACAAAAAATGTATAACAATTTTTTTATGTTAACATGGGCGAACGGTGCATAATCTAATTACATATGTGTTAATTTGCATAAATACCACAACAGATCTAAACAGGGTATAGCCGGGTGAAGATGTCTTGTTGACATACAGTACAACAGTAAAAGACTATCAAATATCATTATAAAAATATCAAAAAATTCTTAAATCAAGATGCATTTACTAGATGAGTACAGTAACATAGGATATTATGACCTGGTTTCCGGGGGAATTAATCAAAAGTAAGTGTTGTTTCTTAAAACAAGCAAAATGATCTGCCAATGCGGTCAGAAAAATAATCTCGTTTCCGTTTGAATTAACATTATTTTTCTGACCGCATGGGCAGATCATTTTGCTTGTTTTAAGAAACAACACTTACTTTTGATTAATTCCACCTGAAACCCCTTCTTATGTAACTGTACTCATCAGAATTTTTGGATATTTGGACTGGAAAAAAAGACAAATATTTTTTGCGGCGCGTGTTTCTGACCTCTGCCACAGGAGGCGCTGCAGTCGCTGAAGCCGCTGAGCTTCCAGTTATACTCCCGGACTCGCTTTGGAGGCGGAGCTTCGGGAAGCTGATTATCCGGGATGGGTGGGGGATACTTGACCCCTGACCCCTCGTGACCCTCCAGGGTGGACTGGCCGTTGGCATCGGAACCCGTCTGACCGTTCACAACATTTACTGAGGAGCAACACGAGATCCAGTGACCCGAACGCTGTCATTTTCACACAATAGAGGAATAAAAGGCGTGTGGATCGACTCACCGTGCAGTCGGTTCTCCTCGGGACGCTGGGCATCGACTGCGCTCTCGGACGGCAACAGGAACTCGTAATGGACGCCAGGATTGGGTTGCTGGTAGATCATCTGAGCAGAAGCACACATCAGGGATACTGTGCTAACACTTTATTTTGACGGTCCCCTTTAAACATGTAAATGAACTCTACAACAGCGACAAATAGGAGCCGGGAGGAGGAGCCGGGAGGAGGAGCCGGCTCTTGAGGGTGAACGACGAGGGCTGACTCGCATACCTGACGAGCCAACTCTATTTTTAAAAATATAGCCTATAGAAATTAAATGTAATGAAATAATGAATTATTTAAAATGATTGACTAATTCAAAGAACAAAAAATATTTTATAGGTCTTAAGGCGTACACATTAGTTCCTGTCAATCATAGACAAGGGGTCAACCAATTATACGGCATGAGGGAGGGACCAAGCCATTGTGTGTGTCCGTGCTCTTGTTAATTATACAAAAAACATAACTAGTGAGATAGTCCATGCTGGTTATAATAACATGCCAATAACGAAGAGAGAGAAAGAGGGACCAGTTTAAGGCATTAAGATCAATATCCAACAGATGATTTTTTATTCCTCTTTTCAGGAAACTTTAGCATGGTGGCCAAAACTTATTCACACCACTGTAATTATTTTATATATATAAATACACACACATGCTTGTATATATTTAAGAAATATTTTATATATTTTATAAATATATTTTATATATATAAATGATATATGTATAAATGTATATTATATAAATATAAATATTTTATATATATAAATTATATTTTTTCTTAAATATACATGCATGTGTGTATATATATATATATATATATGCAATATATTATATATATATTGTATATTTTGTAAACAAACTTTTATTTTGGACGCGATTAATCGCGATTAATCGTTTGACAGCCCTAACTTTGCAACTACATTTCGACTTACTCTAAGCCTAGCAGTCTACTAATGAGACACTCTAACGAGAGTCATAGACATGAAGGAGAGACAGAGTGTGTTAAAGGGACCATCTAAATAAAGTCAACCTGACAGAACTGGCCGCTTCGTCTTCCTGCAGATCCGCGGCTGAATGGACTGGCTCGATGTGAGCCGGACAAACGTCCTGAAGGTGTGTGTCAGACTCACTCCAGCAAGCCTTCAGTTTCGGATTATAATTACTATATCAATATTATAATAATTTATAAATGTAATTTATTTAAATAATTCAATAAAATAAGTTACAATAGCTAAATGAATATATATACACACACGTATGCCCCTATAATAATAATACAAATAATGATAATAATTCTAAATTATATTACATAATTATATAAATAGTAAAGATTACATTAATAATGCAGTATTTTATTGGGTTTGAAGAATGAGGAAGGTTGAAGTGTCACTCACATACACGTCCAGGATCTCATTGGTCGGGCCGTCGGCCAGTAGCGACTCTCCGCTTCTGCTGCTGATCTCATTGGGCCGCCGGTACATGAACATCGTTCCCACTCCCGCGTACATTCCTGGACGGTCGATGGCCCAGTTTCCATTAATAATGGATCGGCCAGACCGACTGAGCAGAGCTGCACACACACACACACACACACAGTAGCTGGTCAGAGTAATTGTTGCTGACAGAGGATTCGGTGCGTCTAACACACGCTGACATGCACATAAAACTCGAACCCCTCGCTGATGAACACATGTAACACACGATCAGTGAACTCAGCCTGATGAGCTCAGGTCACACACACACACACACACACCCTGAGGCCATCGCCCGGCTCATCTTTGCTCTTGGTGTGGGAAGTTTATTGAATCCTGTGGCTCATAAATCAGGAGAGGGAATTTTCCATCCTCCAGTGAGTTTGTCAAGTCGAGTCTCCTTCATCTGTCCAGCAGCGCTGTAACAGTCGAGTTTCACAGCAGCGTTACAGACATAACAGGAGATTACAGAGTCACAGAGAGAGTTTGGGGTTTACAGCAGATCTAGAATAAAGTTATCGTCCAGATAAATTTAGTTATTAACTCAACACCTGGTCCTCAATAAACCACGACTGACACGGAAGATGTTCAGCGACTGGAAACCAGCAGAGAAACCATCCCAGATCGGATGATGGAGAGTGTGTTTGTGTCGCTCTCAGCGCCGGTCTGCTCCACTGTCTGGGACTTTAACGACGCGAGAGACTGAAATAAACGTTATATAGTTCTCCAGAGTCTGAGCTGGGCTGTAATTTAACAGATCTGATGTGTTTTACCAGCAGGGGTTTAAACTCTCCTGAAACAACAGCTTCACAAAATGCGTAAAATTTAAAAAAATTATCGTAATTGCTATAGTTTCCGTTATAGTTATCATTATAGTTTTTTATAGTTGTAGTTTTAGTTATAGTTATCAGTATATTTTTCGTTAAAGTTATCAGTTATCACTATAGTTGTTGTTAGTTATTATAGTTATCGTAATTGCAAGTTTTTGTTACAGTTTTAGAAACAGTTATAGTTATTAGTATAGCTGTTATAGCTATCGTTATAGTAACCGCTATAGTTTTATTTATAGTTATCATTATAGTTTTCGTTACAGTTTTAGTTATCACTATAATTTTCATTATAGTTATTTCAGTTTTCGTTATAGTTATTATAGTTTTCGTTACAGTTTTATTTTTCGCTATATTTTTCATTATGGTTATAGTTACAGTTATTATAGTTTTCGTTATCGCTATAATTTTCATTACAGTTATTATAGTTTTCGTTACAGTTTTAGTTTTCGCTATATTTTTCGTTATAGTTATAGTTCCAGTTATTATAGTTTTCGTTATCGTTATAATTTTCATTATAGTTATAGTTTTCGTTACAGTTATGATAGTTTTCGTTACAGTTTTAGTTACCGCTATACAGTAATTTTCATTATAGTTATTATAGTTTTCGTTATAGTTATTATAATTTTCATTACAGTTTTAGGCATCACTATATTTTTCGTTATAGTGATCATTATAGTTTAAGTTACCGTTATAGTTTTCGTTACAGTTTTAGTTATCGCTAAAATTTTCATTATGGTTATTACAGTTTTCGTTATAGTTATTATAATTTTCATTACAGTTTTAGGTATCGCTATAGTTTTCGTTATAGTGATCATTATAGTTTAAGTTACCGTTATAGCTTTCGTTACATTTTGTGTTATCGCTATAATTTTTGTTATAGTTATTATAGTTTTCATTACAGTTTTAGGCATCGCTATAGTTTTCGTTATAGTGATCATTATAGTTTAAGTTACCGTTATAGTTTTCGTTACATTTCGTGTTATCGCTATAATTTTTGTTTTAGTTATTACAGTTTTCGTTATAGTTATTAAAGTTTTCGGTATCGCTATAGTTTTCGTTATAGTGATCATTTTAGTTTAAGTTGCCGTTTTAGTTTTCGCTATAGATATTATAGTTCTGGTTATATTTTAGCAATCTTTATAGTTATCGTTCTTGTAGTGAATGGACCTTAACTCACCCAGATAGTTCCTGCTCTTCACCATCTCCGTGACGTTTATTTTGGTGGCTCCCGGTGGGATCTCCACGATCTTGTGATAGCCCACTTTGGCCAGGCTGTGTTGAAACAGGCCCGAGACAAGCTTACATGCGCTGTTATCCCCTCCACACACGCCACATCTATCAGGAACCTTCCCAGAACCCAACAGGCCGTCGCAGCCGGCGCTCTGCCACAGAGAAACACAAGAGAAATCAGTAACCTCTAAGAAGGGGCTTTCACACCGGGTAGTTCTAGGCACTGGCCACCAGGGGGGTTCCCTGAGAACTAATGGTTCCTCTAGGAACTTTTTCCTGGTTGCATTCTGTGACGAGCAGGACGAGGCCGGTGAGACGCGCCAGTATCTCTCACGGAGGATCGGAAACATAAAGGAGGAGCGACGACAGTGAAGGGTGAGAGAGGACCAGGCCTGGATTTTATTAGTTCCTGCAGAAAGAGTTTGAAGCCGGGGATCCTGTGGGACATACGGACACAAAAACCCATAATCCCTTGCTGGAGCCAGAGCAAGTGGTCATCGCAAACCCAGCTCAGCTCTCCAGAACCTTTATAGTTATCATTCTTGGTCTGAACGCAAATATACGTGTCGTCATATAGTCAATATAGTTATCATAATAGTTATCATAATAGTTACCATTGTAGTTACCATTGTAGTTTTCGCTATAATGATCATTCTTAGTCTGGATGCAAATATAGTTTTTGCTATAGTTCTATTTATTGTTTTAGTTGGTTATGTTTTTTATAGTTATGTTATTGCAAAAGTTATCATTATAACGTCCATTTAGTCTGATCAAAATCCCTTCAGACACAAAATACCAATTATATTAATGACTTTCAGGGATGCAGGCAGGAACTTCCCGAGAGGACCTGAAGGATTCCTGAAGCATCAGACATGAATCCAGGTCATGTCGTTCCCAGAGTCTCTCTCTCATCTCCCTCTCCCTCTCTCACCCCCTCTCCCTCTTCTCTCTCTGTGGGACATCCGGCCTGTTTGGCACCCAGAGAAACACCAAAACACGGATTTCGACATTCCTAAAATTCCCTTCAGACTCGCCGCTGAACGCCAGCTGACGGTGTTTGGTGAAGTGGCTTCTCCTGTAGTTCATCACACCAGCTTCTGCTCTGAGAGGATATCTCTCTCCATGTAAACATCACCATCATCCTCATCCTCCTCTCCTCTCGAGTTTCCAGCGCCTCGTCTGATATGTAATCTCCTCTCTGAAGTCCATCGACAGTAAAAGCTCTTTGAACGACTCGGGTTTGTGGTTCTCCAGCAGCCGGACTGACCCGAAGGCTACGGTTACAGGCGGCCCGGGATATTTTACACTCCATACTGGCCGAATTCAAACAAAAGCACCTTCACACACCAAGAACACACACATTTGTCCAAAACCAATGCCCTCGATGGAACACACTCTCTGAAATCATTCTGAACTTATTGATATTTCAAGCCCTCCATTAATTCATCACAATTATTACGGGTGATTCAAACAAAGCAGCTCTTTGTGTGTGTGTGTGTGTGTGTGTTCAACATTCTGATATTCACCTGGATCTTGTTTATACTGAAACTTCCCATTCTAATTTCTATAGTAATAAATAAATACAGTTGCTAGTGTCTGCTAGTACTAGTGGGCTTCACGAGTTCCCACGATGCACTGGGCTTCACGAGTTCCCACGATGCACTGGGCTTCACGAGTTCCCACAATGCACTGGGCTTCACGAGTTCCCACGATGCACTGGGCTGCACGGCTGCCTACAATCCACTAGGCAGCTAAACTCAGAGTTATATATTAAAAATATCCTGTCTCTTCCCAGCTTTATAATGGGAGTGAATGGAGCCTGAGATTTTGAAGCCCATAAAAGAGCATCCATCCATCCATCCATCCATCATAACATTAGCCCATACGACTCCAGGGGTTAATAAAGGCCTTCTGAAGTAAAGCCATGCATTATTGTAAGAAAAATTTCCATATTTAATAACTTAATAAAATATAAAATCTGGCTTCCTGTTATAGCCGTACGCAAGTCCAGTTCTGGAAGAAGAGTGACCTCTGACCCGACGCATGACTTCTGACTCAACACTTGACCTCTGACCCAACGCATGACCAACGCTTGACCTCTGACCTGGCGCATGACCTCTGACCCAACACATGACCTCTGATTCGGCGCATGATCTCTGACCCAACCCTAGACCTCTGACCTTGACCGATGACCGATGCATGACCTCTGACTAAATGCATGACCTCTGACCCGATGCATGACCTCTGACCCGACGCATGACCTCTGACACAACCCTAGACCTCTGACCTTGATGGATGACCGATGCATGACCTCTGACCCGATGCATGACCTCTGACCTGGTGCATGACCTCTGACCTGGCACATGACCTCTGACCCAACGCATGACCTCTGACCCAACGCATGACCTCTGACCCGACGCATTCTTTTCACTTCATAGAAATAAATGGGGAATCATCTAAAGGTGAATATTGTCTAGTAGCTCGGAATCCCTTAAAAATACAAAAGAATGAAGAATAAATATTATTGAGACAAAATGTAGAACATTCTTTTTAAACAACTAAAACAAAAGACATTTAAAAAATATACACAGAACATAAAGAGTGTTTTCCTCCTGTCTAAGCAGCCTGTGTCTGTATTTGTCTGACAGCGAGTCACATTCCTGTAAAAGTTCATGTGGACCCCATGTGGAGGACGAGCCAGCAGCAAACGCTGGTTCAGGAGGGTTTATAATGGGCAAGATAACAGCCCGTTTCACCGCGCTGGAGCCACTGTAATCACCCTCAGACGGAGCAAACAGCTGACGACTACAACACCAGCTTATAGCTCAGCTTTCGTGGCATTCCTTGTTTTATGTAAAATGCTTTAGGAACATTGTGTGTAAACACAATCATGCCAATAAATACCTTCAATTGTAAACTGTAATCGGGGAAAAAGCCACAGAATTTTCCGCCACAGAATAGAAAATGTAAAAAAAAGTTAATTACAACTTTTTTGCTCACAATTCTGATTTTTTTTTTTATCTCAGAGTAGTAGTGTGTTATAAAGTTGCAATTGCGAGTTATAAAATGTCATAATTGTGACAGAAACTTGTAATTGTGTGTTATAACATCCTTAGAATCGGACTTTATAACTCAAAATTGCGAGGTTTATCTTACAATTCTGAGAAAATATGTCAGAATTGCACGATATAAACTCGCAATTGTGAGTTGTAAAGTCAGTTTATCTTTCGATTCTGAGATATAAAGTCAAAGTTGTGAGATGTAAACTCGCAATTGTGAGATAAAATGTTGTGATTATCTTTTCAAATGTCTTATTCTGTGGCGGAAACAAGCTTCCGTATCTGTTACTGTTCTACAGTTGAAGAAAATAAGCATAAGAGATCATGATATTTTCCTGTTGACAGAATGTAAAGTTAAAGGCATAAATCAGTCGCGGTCTGAAGCGAGTCGTGTGATTAACGGCTCTCCTGAGCGCTGAGGAAAACGAGGCCGAGGTCGAGGTCATCAAGGTTTTTTTTACTCAGTATTTGTGATTCCAGTCCAAATCTTAAATCAAGATTTACTAGATGAGGCAAATTCTGTCTTGTTTTCTGATTTAAAAATAAGTAAATAATTGAGTTTTTGCTTAAAACAAGCTAAATGATCTGCCAATGGGGTCAGAAAAATAATCTTGTTTTTCATTGGCAGATGATTTTGCTCGTTTTGATTATTATTTTATTATTATTTACTTATTTTTAAATTAGAAAACATTTTACTTGAATTTGTAGATATTTTGCTGAAAAAAGACTTTTTTGAGAGATTTTGAAAATTTTCATTTTGAAAATTTTGAAATTAGATTTTGAGATTTTGATTTTGAAAGAGATTTTTGTAGCATTTCTGAAGTGTACGAGTGTAAACACACACATAAAGCGCACTGAAACAGTCAGCGGTGGCACTGGGCTTCTCACAGCTGGCACACACACACACACACTGAACCTCTCCTCCTTTCATCTCTCAGATCCTGTTATTACAAATGCCAGCGATGACATTTAAACGGCCGTTTCTGCAGCGTTTGCCGTGTTAATGATGGGAGGGGAAGCGCTGTAGGAAGTGAACGTGGCCTCAGAGACCATGTGTGCGTTACTCACACCCGAGAACACAACGAGCGGCACAGTCCCTCTCAAGGGCGCTCGTTTAATGTGCTAACGAACAGCGAACAGCAGGACCATGCACACAAGAGTCGTCCAAAGCAGAGCTGACTGATTTATACCACTAAAATAATCATATTTGTGATCATGCATGTATAAAAATACTTTACAAATGAAAGGAGATTCATCTATAATCATTTCTTTCTATTTTTAATGATGCATCTTGATGGAGTCGTATCAAATAAAGTAACTCAAAACTCACACAGTAAACTCTGACTGGATGTGAAGTCGTTCACTCTTCATCTGTTTTGCACATTTGTGCAATTAATAATAATGTGGTTTGAAACATCTGCGCCTTAAAAACTATTTGGATAATACATTTGCATAAATATTCAGTGCAGCACGTGACAGATAATAGTCGAGCTCAACGATTTTAAAGAGAGAGTTTGTATAAATGTGCATGTAAGTATATTCCCTGAGAGCTGGAGTCACGTGTGATCGAAGCAAACATGAAAACACACAGACCTGCGACCACGGCTTCCCCAGGACTCGCATCTGCAGACACACGAGCAGCAGCGGAGCGACGGCAGACAGCATCATGACACGCACACACACACACACACACACACACACGCTCTATCTCTGTGAATGTGTCGTCCTCCCGGAGCGAGGTTACATGAGCCGCACAGGCAGTGTCTCTCTGAACGACACACACACACATGTGAAAGCTGAGATGCTGGAGGAGGAGGAACAGTGTAAGAGGAGAGAGAGAGAGAGAGAGAGAGAGAGACACACACACCACATATGAAACCATCTGCACTGACTGTACTGTGGAGGTAGAGAACAATTACCATATTCATATATGGATTAGATGGAATGACCATGCCCAACACAATGAATTATCATAATACTGTGTCCAGAGTACTGTGGTACTGTCTGAAAGCTCCATGTCCATTAATCAAAGATGAGAAATACTGGTCAAACGAGAGGTAGTAATGACTTAGAAAACCAGCAACACCCTAACAACAAAACAGCAGCACCCTCAAAACCACCCAGAGCACCCTAGCAACCACCCTGACGACCACCCAGAACAGCCTAGCAAAACCCTGGCAACAACACAGCAACACCCCGACAACCACCGAAAAGACCCAAGCAACACCCTGCCAACCACACAGCAACTCCCTGACAACCACCCAGAACACCCTGGCAACCATACAGCGACACCCTGACAACAACCCGGAAAACCCAAGCAACACCCTGGCAACCACACAGCAACACCCAGATAACCACCCAGAACACCCTAGCAACACCTTGACAACCACCCAGACCCTGGAAACACTCTAGCAACTACACAACAGCGCACTTAAACTCAGAAAACCTCGGACTGGCAGAGCAGACACTGACAGAAGCCCTTCTGAATCTCTGTATCTGCTCAAGAGGAAATACTTGCGGCATCATTTCCATTTCAAATGAGTGGAACTGATTCCCAACACCGTAACGTGTGATGCGAAACATGCGAGCGTTTGTGAAGCTGCAGCTGAATGTGAGAAGCAGGCGCTGACGTCGACCCTCAGGGGCCCTGATCTCACACACACTTCAACAACACCGGGAGATCCACAGACACACCAACACACTATCGCACACTGATGCAAAATATATTATATATTAGTACTAGTACTAATACTAGTACTATTAGTATTAGTAATATAAAATATTAGTACAAGCAGCTTAGGCTTCAAACTGAACCAAACGCTACCGCTTACGTTTTTGAAATGAAGTTTCCAATTTTTTGCAAACTTCGACAGATGATGTCTAAATATTTAACATTTTTATCTGATTTTCTTTTTTTTAATATGTTCAAAAACAAACTACTTCTCTCTGAAAGCACATGAGATTTATATAGAAGCTTGGAATAAAAATATATAACTTTTCTCACAATTCTGACCAAGTTTAGACTCAGAATTGCAGGATAAAAAGTTAGAATTAAGTGTTTTATTTTCTAATTGTGTGGCGGAAACCAGCTCTCACAGATTTGGACTTTTCTTGCTTGTATAAACATCAGCAGGAGCCGCTGGCTCTCTGCTCTGCCTGATCCGGTGGGATTCACTCACTCACCCGATGCGGTCACACACACACCCTCACACATCCATAATTCAGCATATTTACACTAATGCATTTGGCAGATGCTTCTATCCAAACTAAAGGTATATATTGTATCAGTTCATGCATTCCCTGGAAATCAATCCTGCTGTTGCTGCCGTGATCTGCAGGAGCGCTGACATCAATATCATCATGCACATTGTTTCAGAAAAATAATATTTGTAATAATGTCTTAAAATCTGTGAGGTCCTCATTTACAGCACCCCGGCAACCACCCCCTGGAAACTACTCACAACACCTTAAAAACACCCTAGCAACCACCCACAACACCCTGGAAACACCCTGGCAACCAGCCAAAACACCCTAGAAACACCCTGACAACCATCCACAACACCCTAGAAACAAACTGGCAACCCCACACAACACTGCTCACATACACACTTTCTCTCTCTCTCTCACACACACACACTCCTCTGGCGTTGAGCCGCAGCTCAGTTACTCAGTGGGATTTCCTTCATAAAGGCTCTTTCTTCTCCTCAGTGTGTGAAAGTGAAGCTCTACAGCTGGAGTTTCCCTGCTTCAGCATTCACCAACACGTCTAAACGTCTCAGGACAAGAAGTGCATCCTAAACAAATGTTTGTCTGTCTCTGTGTGTCTCTCAAATGAAGTTTTAGCAGCGGGAACAAAAAACTGCAAACAACTTTATTTTAACACTCTACAATAAGGTCCCATTTGTTCATGCATTGACTAACAATGTGCAATCGTGACAGCATCAAATCATCGTTAGTTAATAAAACACAACTGTTCGCTGTTAGATCATGTCAGAACAGATGCAACTTTTCATATAATGATGCATTAGTAAATGTTGAAGTTAACAGTAACAAAAACTATTAAATGCTGTAGAAGTATAATTCATTGTCGGATCATCTTAACTAATGCAATTAACTAAAATGGAACCATATTGTAAAATAAATCTCAGTAACACTTGATTTAAAGCTTTTATATATTACGCATAACAAATGCATTAATTATGCCTTGTAATGCACTGTATGACCTCATGAATAATTATAACCAGTTATTCACTCATCCATAGATTCATCAGCTTGACGACAAGACCCATAATTCAGCTTAATGTGGAATATACACCATTAATATACGCCTTTGTTATCGTAAAGGGTTAGTGACCCCTGGTGGTGAAACAATCGTACATATTGTACCTTTAAACTCATCTTTGATCACAAAATTACATATTCAAAGTTTTTTTCCTTGCTTTAAAATATATTGAATGTAATCATTTAGTATGCACGGTTCTATGAATATGCAAATTAGCCCCGCCTCCGATGGCCATTCACGTCGAATCAACCGACAAAAATCCAATGAGGACCAATTTCAGCCGATGAGAAAACCGAGTCGCCGACGCACAAGAACGGCCAGGTGTGTCCCGGGCTTTAGAAATAAACTGAACTGAAATACCTGACACTTTCCCGCCACACACACCGATGTCCCGCCGTGTCCACAAGGAGTCCCGTCGACGACTCGCTCCGACTGACGGACGTAGAACCTGAAGCCGACGGCCCGACAGTTCAGCTCGCAGCCCTGATCACTGGACACTGAGAACACACACACACACACGTTCATCACGAGACACGCACAACACACACATTCACAGAATCATTTCATCACACAGAGGTTTAGAGCTGCACAATGTTTAATACTAATAGTGATTTGAACACTCGGAAGCACTAATGAGAACAGAATCTGATGATGTAATGACACACAGCAGCCACAAGAGGCCAGCAAACACACACAGTGAGCCAGAACCAGTCGGACAGACTCCTGGAGTTATGAAAACTTCATTTCCAGTGTGTCATTCTTCAAACATTACTTATGCATGTTCTCTGAAACGAGGAACAGTTGAAAATATCTCAATTAAAAGTTTCAGAAAAACACTAATAATGTTTAAATAATGTTTTTGTGCTAATGAGTGCAGATGACATAAATTAATGTTACAGGATGAATGTTTGTTTATAACTTATAATGTTCCCTGTTTGTTTGTGTCATCAAGACAAAAATATAAAATGTCGGCATGAAATTATTGTCAGCCATAAGAATATTCCACATGAACCATAAACGTAGGTGAACATGAATCAAACACTGGCGCAGCATCAAAGTTCATAATCCCGAAAGCATTCCCCGTTCCACGGGATCCGACATGTCGGGAAAACCTCCTGAGGCTCAATGATTAACTCTCTGAAATATGACTAACTTTAATTGCAACATGATCGTTACAGTTATAGCACAGATATGTGTGTGTTTTTCAGGATGTTATTAATTTGGGTTACATCAAAAATGTTTCTGCCAAAAACTTATTTAGTCTTAATTTAGTCTATATATAGAAATGTTGAGTTTTCAGCATCTTATCTCCACATGATCCTTCAGAAATCACTTTAATATGATGATCTGATGCTCAAAAAACATTTATGATTATAACCAATATTGAAAAAAGCTTTTTTTTTGGAAACCGTGAAACTTTTATTTGTCAGAAATCTAGTTTGATGAATAGAAAATGAATGAAATAGAATCTTTCGTAACAATTTAAATGTCTTTACGGTCACTTTTGATCAATTGAAAGCGTCCTTGAAGAATGAAAATGCACTGAGTGACTGGTAGTGTAAAAATATAGTATAAATAGTGAGTCGTAATAAATAGAGAATCTGCTCACCGTCGTGGAAAGGCTCCCACTGGTACAGTCTCCCCATGAAGAGCTGCGTGTTGAAGGAGGAGCACTGCACGTCTCTGATTGGTCTGCTGGATGACGGACAGGCCTGAGAATTCATAAACACACCCACACATACTTTTTTACAGCCATGTTAAGCATTCACACACACCCTCGAGAGTTAAACATGGCCTATTCCTGGGGTTAGTGATTATTTTAGCCAGGGTTAAATGCTGGGGTTAGTGATTATTTTAGACAGGGTTAAATGCTGGGGTTAGTGATGATATTAGTCAGGGTTAAATGCTGGGGTTAGTGATTATTTTAACCAGGGTTAAATGCTGGGGTTAGTGATTATTTTAGCCAGGGTTAAATGCTGGGGTTAGTGATTATTTTAACCAGGGTTAAATGCTGGGGTTAGTGATTATTTTAGCCAGGGTTAAATACTGGGGTTAGTGATTATTTTAGCCAGGGTTAAATGCTGGGGTTAGTGATGATATTAGTCGGGGTTAAATGCTGGGGTTAGTGATTATTTTAACCAGGGTTAAATGCTGGGGTTAGTGATTATTTTAGCCAGGGTTAAATGCTGGGGTTAGTGATGGTGTTAGCCAGGGTTAAATGCTGGGGTTAGTGGTGATGTTAGCCAGGGTTAAATGCTGGGGTTAGTGATGATGTTAGCCAGGGTTAAATTCTGGGGTTAGTGATGATGTTAGCCAGGAATAAATGCTGGGGTTAGTGATGATGTTAGCCAGGGATAAATTCTGATGTTAGCCAGGTTCAAATGCTGGAGTTAGTGATGATATTAGTCAGGGTTAAGAACTGGGGTTAGTGATGACATTAGCCAGGGTTAAGTGCTGGGATTAGTGATGATGTTAGCCAGGTTCAAATGCTGGAGTTAGTGATGATATTAGTCAGGGTTAAATGCTGGGGTTAGTGATGATGTTAGTCAGGGTTAAGAACTGGGGTTAGTGATGACATTAGCCAGGGTTAAGTGCTGGGGTTAGTGATGATGTTAGCCAGGGTTAAATGCTGTGTTACCGTGGCGTTGCAGATCTTGTGCTGGTTCTGGGCTCCGGGGCAGGAGGCGTTCTGGGCCGCGCCGTACGGCTGGTTCTGCGCTGCTGGTCTGTAAGAGCGCTGGTTCTGATGGACGGTTCTACCCTGAGTCCTGTACCTCTGGAGCGGGATGTCTAATGCTGATCGTCTACGTGTGTTTTGGGATGTTCGGCCAGAATCCTTCAGTAGAGGCGTTACGTATGAAGTCCTGCCGTACCCGTACGTCCCTGCACTGATGCCACTGTTCGCTTGTCTTCAACAAAGAGAAAATATAGAGAAAGAAATGAACATTTACTCATTTATCAGATGGTCATATCCCAAGCCATTTATCTGAAGTAATAATTAATAAAATGTTAATCACCTCATGTTGGATGTCATAAAATCAAGGAAACAAACAATCATCAATATCAATTTCTTTGTGAGTTGAGGAAAAGCTGTTAGTAAATTACATCAAATGTTCAATTAAAATAAACGAAGATTTTTCTGTCAAACCTCCATCCATGCCTGAGGCTCTGCCATCTCTGCTGTCCCGCCGCTGATCCGCTGGGATCGTCCCGACAGATCCTGATCCGTTCCTGAACTCCTCCCCCGCACGAGAGCGAACACGAACCCCACGAACCCCAGGAGCTCCACGACCCCGACCTCGACCCCGCTCCGTCAGAACCAGCCAGCGGATCGGACTGGATCTGAGAACGTCAAGAGCCAATAAACAAGAAAAAAGCGAGATGTAGTTTGTGCCTCATGTCACGATTCGAAACGATATTAAGCACGTCACCAGAATAACAATATTCATGATTCTGAATTATTGTAGAAATCCATGACACTGAGCTCTGAGCAACATTATGAGGAATACTGATACTGTAAACCAGCGCAATGCAAAAGATCAGGGATGAGTGTGAGAGAGGGAGACGCATTGCAATGATCTGCACTGTTTGTATTATGAAGCCAAAAACGGATAAATAGTCATAAAGACAAACATAAATACCTTCCTCTGGGAGTGTGTGTGAAGACAAATGAAGATCGGCCACAGGATCACAGCGACACTACAAACACACGATTACATTATTACACGTGAACAGTGCAAACGCCGTAAAGTCAGATCAGATCTGACGGGTCCTCACCTGATGTTCAGAGCGGCTCTCATACTGAAGACTGCACCTGTACACACACACACACACACACACACCTGTGCATGTCGTCAGAGGTCACTCAAGTTCAGTATTAGTCCTCAGTTAACCTTTGACTCGACCTGCTGACCTCTGACAGAAACACTGCAGCTGCTGCATTCAAGTGCATGTGAGAGTCAGAGTCAGTATTAACGAGACATGAATGAAAGTGTGTGAGATATTACAGTAGTGAGATATTACGGTAGTGAGATATTACAGTAGTGAGATATTACAGTAGTGAGATATTACAGTAGTGAGATATTACAGTAGTGTGATATTACAGTAGTGAGATATTACAGTAGTGTGATATTACAGTAGTGAGATATTACAGTAGTGTGATATTACAGTAGTGAGATATTACGGTAGTGAGATATTACAGTAGTGAAATATTACAGTAGTGAGATATTACAGTAGTGTGATATTACAGTAGTGTGATATTACAGTAGTGAGATATTACAGTAGTGAGATATTACAGTAGTGAGATATTACAGTAGTGTGATATTACAGTAGTGTGATATTACAGTAGTGAGATATTACGGTAGTGAGATATTACAGTAGTGAAATATTACAGTAGTGAGATATTACAGTAGTGAAATATTACAGTAGTGAGATATTACAGTAGTGTGATATTACAGTAGTGTGATATTACAGTAGTGAGATATTACAGTAGTGAGATATTACAGTAGTGTGATATTACAGTAGTGTGATATTACAGTAGTGTGATATTACAGTAGTGTGACATTACAGTAGTGAGATATTACAGTAGTGTGATATTACAGTAGTGTGATATTACAGTAGTGAGATATTACAGTAGTGAGATATTACAGTAGTGTGATATTACACAAGTTGCAGTTCCACTACTAGTCAAGATTGGGTTCGGTATTATATTTAAAGTTTTTAAAAATGAGTCTCTTCTGCTCACCAAGGCTGCATTTATTTGATTAAAAATATTAAAAAAACGGTAATATGGTAAATGTTAATATTAATATAATAATATAAATATTGTTCAATATCATGACAATTTAAAATGACTGTTCCTATTTTAATGTATTTAATATTGTAATTTATTCCTGTGAATGTTCAGCATCATTACTCCAGTCTTCAGTGTCACATGATCCTTCACAAATCACTCTAATATGAGGATCTGATGATCAAGAAACATTTATGATTATTATCAATGTTGAGAACGGTTATTCACATTTTTATTTCAGGATTCTTTGATCAATAAAAAGTAAAAAAAAAAAAGATATTTATCTGAAATAGAAAGCTTTTGTAAAATTATATTATTCAATATATTCAAATAGAACACATTAATTTTACATTAGTAATATTTTTGCTTTAATCAAATAAATACAGCCGTGGTGAGCAGAAGAGACTTCTTTCAAAACAGTAAAAGTCATGCCAATCCAACTTTTGAATGGTTGCGTATTTATATATTATATGAAGTTGTAAGTTAGTAACATTAAAGTACTATGGTATTAACACTTTGGTGGATCTGCTTCCATCCAATTCTGTAGTACATGAATATATCGTGCAACATGAACAGAGAGAGCAATAATGTATATATCGACATACATGCATGTAGTGTGGTAAGAGTGAGTGCAGTAGTAGTAATAGCCTGATAATATTGTGGTATGAGTGTGATAAAGGTGAAGTACCCGTTGAGCTCCAGCTGTTCTAATGGAGAAAGTGTTGATGTGTGACGCGCCCTGACGCGCGTGACCCAGCGCGCTCAATATTCCGGCAGCTCGCGCGTCGCTCATTAACGGTAACCTCCATCATCAATAACTGTCAGCCGTATCCAGACTCTGAGTTTCCAGTCCTGAGAAAGTTTCCCGTCACACAAACATCCGTGAAGAAACCAAGCGCTCGGATAGAAACAGGGCGAGCGCCACCTGAAAGAGAGAGAGAGAGAGTGAGCGAGCGTGTGTGAGAGAGGGAGAGAGATTGTGTGTGTGAGTGTTAAAACACGTGGTAGCAAATGTTCACACATGTTCTAATTTATTACAGTTTATATATATATATATATATATATATATATATATATATATATATATATATATATATATATATATATGTATGTATATATAAAACGTTTTATAAGTACATTTTATAACTTATATATATATATATATATATATATATATATATATACATATAAAATCGTTATATATATAATCCTTATACATAGAACGATTTTTTTTTAATGTTTAAATATGTCATGGTGATCAAATATGAGTTTTAAGGGATATAATGATTCACTAGAGAGTGTCAGTGTTTACTCACCCCCACGTCATCCAAGATGTCCATGTCTTTCTTTCTTCAGTGGAAAAGAAATGAAGGTTTTTGATGAAAACATTTCAGGATTTTTGTCCATATAATGGACTTCAATGGGAACCAAACGGTTCAAGGTCCAAATGAGAGTTTCAGTGCAGCTTCAAATGGCTTTAAACAACACCAGACGATGAATAAGGGTCTTATCTAGTGAAACGAGCGGTAATTAAAAAAATAAATAAAAAGTTTTATAAGTACAAATGCTCACCTTGCTACTGTGACGCGCATTCGTGACTCTCCTGTTCGAACAAAACGAACGAATCTTTTTCCGAGTCATTTCGTTCGTTGAATGAACGAGTTCGAACAGTAGAGTCACATTTCAATAGGTGAATTTACCTTTTAAAGTGAATTACTACTTTAATGTTGGACAGAAATGATTCATGACAAAAGATGTTGATTCAGAAACACATTAGCAGAGATCGCTTCAGCTCAGAGATCACTGAATCCGCAAAAAATGATGCTCTTCTCAGTGTTTCTGCCTTGTTTTACAGCACAAACATCGAAACATTCTTAAATCAAGACACATTTACCGGAGAAGCAAAATATTAAGCCTTGTTTACTGATAAAATTGCGCAAAAGTTAGTGAGACTGTGCTTAAAACATGAACTAATATCACGGGTCAGAAAAAAATAACCTAATTCAAACGGAAAACATTTTTCTGACTCCACTGGCAAACTAGTTAAAGGACAACTCCGGTGCAAAATGAACCTTTGGTCTAATTACACATTGCTACCTATTCAACTGTTATCTGAGATTTGTTTTCATGATTACCGAATGTAAATAGTTTTATCTCTAAAAACAGTTTAGCCTATAACGCTAGTATAATGCTAGCTATAGGGCATAGAGTAATGACAAATAAAAATCGCTTGTTATTACCACTAACAAGGCTCAAAATAGCCCCACAGTAACACGACAGCATAATAAGGGTCCCTAGATTCAAACCGAAGCATTGAGAACTTTGTCAGTGTCCATACAGTTTAATAAGAAGATATTTTAGACACACAATCATCTTCGCGAAAACAGGAAGAAGCCATCTTTGAAAAATAGTCTCTACCAGTCGATCTACGAACGCCGATCCAAGTGCGCTGAACTGTGGAGAATTATCCTATCATATGGTCCGTTGTTTTCGGAAGAAACACGAAACGTTTTCTTCTCTGTATACGTAGCCTACTGTTCACGCTCACCTTATTCACATCTCACCGGCGAACATGGATCAGCGTTCGTAGATCGACTGGTAGAGACTATTTTTCAAAGATGGCTTCTTCCTGTTTTCGCGAAGTTGATTGTGTGTCTAAAATTTCTTTTTATTAAACTGTATGGACACTGACAAAGTTCTCAATGCTTCGGTTTGAATCTAGGGACCCTTATTATGCTGTCGTGATACTGTGGGGCTATTTTGAGCCTTGTTAGTGGCAATAACAAGCGATTTTTATTTGTCATTTTATTTGGCAAATAATTTTAGTCTGCTCAAATAAAGGTGAACAACATATTCAGGTCAATCAAAATGTTTTCACATTTTTTCTTTTTAATAACCAGTACAAAACATAAACCAGTGCTTGTGAAGGACATTCAACATGGAGAAGCGACAGGCACACACTTCGACTGATAATGAGGAATGACGACTTCTCCTGTAACGCTCAGGTTTGAAGAAGAGAACCGTGACATGTTCATAGTTGTTTCGTAACACACCTGGAATGTACCTGTGTCGAGTCTGTTCACCAGGAGCACCATCCCGAGACTCAGGAGAAGTCACTGGCCACAGGACAGGAGAGGAGATTCACTCACAAACACAGCGATGATGATGACGACGCAATCACGTGACGTAAACATTCAGGTACGAGCGAGACCCTTAATTAGTCTTCACATGTTTTTTCTCCCCATCACGTATTTTAGTAAATCACCCTCAATTATCATTCGAAAGATTAAAAACTCAAAACTGTTTTGAAATCGCGTTTCTACTTTAACCTTCCAGCTGGCCCCTCCCCCTAGTGGGCGGAGTCATGTTTGCACCGTTTTAAAATCAAACTTGACCAAAACACATTCTGTATTTGGCATCTGTTTTGTAATAGAATTGATATTAATTTATGACAGGAGAACGCATAAAAAAAACTTTTGGAAGTTAATATCAAATTATTAACAAATACAAATTCGGAACAACTTGGCTAGACATATGGCTTTGATTATCAACTAATTTTACAGTTAAAATGTTTTTATAAATACTAGCTACAGTAAACTTAAACTTCTAGAACTTTTTGCACTTTTGTGATCTGAGTGTCTTTTAAAAAGAGACCAACCTTGCTTTAAGTTTTTTAAAGGAGTAGTTCACTTCAGAATTAAATTTTAATTTTCTCTCCCCACGTCATCAAAAATGTTCATGCGTTTCTTTCTTCGGCTGAGGAGAAATCAAGGTTTTTGAGGATTTTTCTCCATAAACTATCAGGAAGTGTAAATTCTGATGTGAACTTCTCCTAAAATGCATTTTCATGTCTGCGCTCAAAGGGGGGGGGTGACCGAAACCGAGTCGGAGCACCTCTACGTGTATCGCGTGAAGGACAAACGATGATCCTGTTATTTGCTGTGTGTGATCCGCTGGAGACACGTCTGTCTGAACGCCTGTGTGTCCCTCATCTCCAGCACACAGTCTCTCACGAGCTCGGCGAACAGCGACGGCCAGATCTTCTGTAGCGTTTCTCCCTTCACACTGTGACTGGACGCCCGGTGGACCAGACCTCGCAGATACTGGTGAACCATCGCTGAGCGCTGAGACACATCACCCTCCTCCTGAGACACAAAACATGTTTGAATTACAAAACATTTCCCTTTAAAGGCGCAGTGTGTGATTATTAGCAGCATCTGGTGAGTGGTGAGGTTGTATAGTTTATAATGTTGGTCTCACCTCAGGGCTGTCAGATATTACAAAAAATTAAAAACAATTAAATAAAATTTAAAAAAAATATATATATATATATATATATATATATTAGATTTTATTTAAATTTTATTATAATTTAAATATATATATATATATATATATATATATATATATATATATATTAAAATAAAATAAATAAAACATATATAATAAAATAAAATAATATATAAAATAAGAAAATGAAATGCAATGTTTTGCACAGTTATCCTCACCTCAGGGCCGTCGGACACTCGGCTGGGGT
This sequence comes from Cyprinella venusta, assembly GCA_038021265.1. NCBI lineage: Eukaryota > Metazoa > Chordata > Actinopteri > Cypriniformes > Leuciscidae > Cyprinella > Cyprinella venusta. The sequence goes on from JBBNEX010000030.1 coordinate 58,643, forward strand.
AGTTGAAGAGCGCTCGGCTCAACCCGTCTCCCGCATGTTTGCCGTTATCCTTCAGTTCCTCTGGACTCTGACCAGTTCTCCGACCACGGCCGTCCAGCAGGAACTGCAGCTGACGCTTCCTACACACACACACACACACACACACGAGTGGCAGGAACAAGACATGTTCTGAATGATCAGTACGAGTATAGATTTACTTAGAAAGTACATACTGAAAAATAAATAAATAAAATTACATTTTATTTTAAAATGAATAAAATAAAAAATAAATATAAAAAAAATATTAAAATAAATAATTATTAAAAAATATTATTAAATATTAAAATAAATTAAAAAATATATATATATTTTTTTTTTAAATCTAAAATATATTTATAAAATAAAAAAATACAATTAGTTTTACTGTGGAAGTCCATGCTGAAATTAACATAAAATAATAAAAAATATTTATATAAATAAATATATATATATATATATATGCTACTGTGTATATATATATATGTATTTTTATTTATTATTTATTTTTTTATCAATTGTTATTTTAGTGTATATATATATATATACACATATACACTAAAATAAAAAAAATAAATAAATATATATATATATGCTACTGTGTATATATATATATTTATTTTTTTTTATTTTAGTGTATATATATATAAACATATACACTAAAATAAAAAATAAATAAATAAATAAATAAAAATTATTAATTATTCATAATTTCCATGACTTTTCCAGAGGCCAGTTGCATAAACATGTTGTCTTAAGAACAACTTTGACAAACTAACACTTTGACAAGGACTAAGCTGTCATATTTTTCAAGTTTACCTTTTTATGTTACTTACTAAGAAAAAAAAGGTTATAACCGGCCTTGAGGAAGAAAAAAAAAGACGATATGATGCATTTGCATTAGTTTAAAATTAAAAAAGGCCTCCATATATATATATATATATATATATATATATATATATATTTTGGTTTACCATAACTATGAGAATCCTGGTTCTTGGAAAACAACAACAGTGTTAAGGAGCTGAATTAAAATAAGAAAGATCTAGATTTTTTTCTAATTATTTTTATGATGGTTTTGTCCTTTTAAAATAATTTTAAGAGGTTAATCTGATCTAGGACCTTATGAGTCATTTTCATCTAGCTTTTTATCGTTGACGAAAATGTCTATAGATTTTCGTCATAGTTTTTGTCATTCAAAACTAGCGTCTCGCTTTCGTCAGTGAAAAAATGTCGTTGAAGAAAAGTTTTCATCATTATTTTCGTCAATGAAATTAACACTGAGCACAATTTTTAAGACCCAGATATCAAAATTCAAGACTTTTTAAAGACTTTTTAAGGTATTATTTCCAAATTCATAAATTCAATGCTTTTAAGGCTTTTTAAGACCCTGTAGGAACCCTGCAGGTGCTCAAAGAATTTGCTGAACAGCACAAGAAGAAGCTGTTTAATACTGTAGTGCTCGAATAATCCTAAACACACACACACACACACAGCGCTTGAAGGATGGCAGCTGCCTTGTACATGCACTGGCCTGCCACACACACAGGTATTTCACAGGCAGTTCACTCTTTAAATTAAAGTCTTTACTTTTCTTGCACACAACAAGAAGTCTGGTTTCAGACGCCGCTGCTCTCGAATCCCACAAATAAAGCTATCACACACCTGGACTCCTCCAGCAGCAGAAGCATGCGGCAGCGTGGCGTTTCGGTCGCAGCGACGTGACCAAGAGCCCCGAACATCAACTCGGAGGCCGTGATGTCATTCATAGTCACCTGAAATACAGATATATCATCACACACACACTCATCACACACAGCAGCGAGTGGCGCTGGCGGAGCGGCTCGGACCTCCGTGCCGTTGATCTTCTGCAGGTTGAGATGCTGAAGTCTGTAGATGAGGAAAGATTTCCAGAGCGTCAGTCGCACCACAGGATTGCCCTCCGGATGGACGGTGATCTGATCCAGACGCCGGATCTGAGCCAGAGCCGCCAGCTGAGGAAGATGAGTGATGCTCGTCTCCATGAACATCAGGTGCTGCGGCGGAAACACCGTCATTACAGGTGCGTGTTAGAGAGATCCTTGATATTTGCACATTTAAAGGTACAGGGTGTGATTTTTAGTGACATCTAGTGGTGAGGTTGTGAATTGCACCCACGGCGGCGAACAGAAGATTGACGTCTCACCCGTTTAACCCTCAGGTGCTCTTTGGTCATTTCTGACCGAAAAATTTTCTGTTTTGAATTTTTAAAAATCACAGCTTCATCGGAATGTTATGAAACTTGGTGACTTTTATGGCATTATGTATGTGAACACACAACAAAATTGAGGTCATGATCTGAGCATGCTAAGTGGTCTAAAAAAATAGTCACACTTGTGCTCTTTGGTCAGAAATGACCCCCATAGGAAATGAATGGGAAATTGTAAAAAAAAAAAAAAAATGGGAAAAAAATGTGAATTTTTGTTTTTTCTTAATTTTTTTATTAAGAAATAGTTTTTGAGATTGTTTCAACTATATATTCAAATCGACCAACAACAAAAAAAATGTGTTGATAAACATCTGGGTAATTCACATGCCTCTCCATAGAGAGCTGTACATGCCATCTAGTGGTCACACCATGATTCTACACTTTTTCTCTATACTGGAACCAGATGGTGCTAATTTTCTACAAAAAATATTTTTTTTCTAAAGGCCTAGACTCTATATTAAACTAAAATACTGCATTAATATTTTTTTGAAAAAAATAATATATATATATAGAAAAATACATATATTTTTCCATGGCAAAAATAAACCATAAATATTGCATAAATATTAATAAATTAAATTTTCTCAAAATACTAAATTTCAAAGAATAAATATTATAGAACAAAAATAAATTGCATTGGTTTTGCTGGGATGGAGAAAGTTTCATTTTTAGGTGTCCGGTCACTTTTGACTGGGAAGATAACAAGTGTGACTCTGAAACGAAGAGCACCTGAGGGTTAAAATAGTCAAACCAACACTTCCTCAGACTCATTTCTCACATCATCACAGGTTATTCGCTATACTTTAGTAAATGGTAGTAAAATATGAGCAGAATGCCTGTATCTGCGAGGGTCTGAAACTCACCGTGAGGTTTGGGAATTTGAGGCGGATGCGCAGGAACGTAGGGATGATGGAGTCGAAGTGTATGTATCTGAAGGAGACGGTGGTGACGCTCGAGGCCGTCTGGACCCCCCAGCACCGCTCCAGCGTCTCCAGGGCCCCGGGGCCGAACAAGCGCAGAGTCTCGCCCTCCAGCTCCGCCAGGTGGCGCTCCGACATCGACAGGCTCTGAACGCCAGGGCCGTCCTGAAACCTGGAGACGGCACACAGAGAATCATCAGGAGTGTTTTGTCTGGTTTCATGACCCTCCGGCTCCTGTAACACAGGACTGTACGGATGATTTAAACGCTCCTGGCGAACATGTCAGGACAGAGTCTCTTCTGAGAGGAGTATTTGGACCGTATTCACACTCGATCTGATCCACCCAACCTCTCCATATACAGATAAAAACACTCATTTCAATGAACATCTGTTGTTTATATATAGTGTACAGCTAGTTTTAATTACCACAACTCTAACACTAACCTAAACACAAAACGTTCTGCATTTTAAAGGAGTAGTTCACTTTTTAAAACAACTTTTGCTGATAATTTGCCCCCATGTCATCCAAGATGTCCATGTCTTTCTTTCTTCAGTCGAAAAGAAATGAAGGTTTTTGATGAAAACATTCCAGGATTTTCTGCATATAATGGACTTCAATGGGGACCAAAAGACAGTTTCAGTGCAAACTGTTCAAAGGGCTTTAAACGACACAAGATGATGAATAAGGGTCTAATCAAGCGAAACGATCGCCCATTTAATAAATAAATAACAAAGTTTAAGTTTTATAAGCTCAAACGTGAAAAGTCAAGTCATGAACGCGCATCACAGAACAGAGCAAGGCGAGCATTTGAGCTTATAAAACTTAAACTTTGTTATTTATTTATTAAATGAGTGATCGTTTCGCTTGATAAGACCCTTATTCATCGTCTGGTGTCGTTAAAAGCCCTTTGAACAGTTTGCACTGAAACTCTCTTTTGGACCTTGAACCGTTTGGACCCCATTGAAGTCCATTATATGGAGAAAATCCTGGAATGTTTTCATCAAAAACCTTCATTTCTTTTCCACTGAAGAAAGAAAGACATGGACATCTTGGATGACATGGGGGTGAGTAAATTATCAGCAAAAGTTCTTTTTTAAAAGTGAACTACTCCTCAAAACACAAAAAAACACCAGATAACACTTTATTTTACAGTGTCCTTGTTATATATGTTACATGTCCTGACCATTGGAAATAACTATGCATAATTACATGCAACTAACCCTCAACCTCATCATTCCCTAAAGCTATAGTAAGTACATGTAGTTGCTTAATATTACATATACTTACACTGTAACAATGAACATTAAACATTAGCGCTCTACTAAAGCAGCCCAGTTTGGTTAATTATAATTAGAGTGATTTGGGTTGAGATATTTAATTTTGAGAGGTTAATTCAGAGGGAAATAATGAGTTTATAACTCTAGCAGCTCTTGATGTGATTCACGCTTTAATTCTCTGCCCACATACAGACTGAAAACACTCAGACATCAGATGCTGATGGATCTGCTCATTGCTCACACACTCTGCTCCTGAACAAACACTGTCCATGTAATGGATTAAACAGAGCCGGCAAGAATCAGAGAGATTCACTGCATCACTGAGATAATATTAGCTCTGATTATCAGCTCATGTGTCATTGAGTGTGTGTGTGTGTGTGTGTGTTGGACAGAGACGGATCATATGTGTTACAGCAGGAGCATGCTGGGAACATCACTGCAGCCAAAAATAAATATATATTTTTTAAAATATAACAAATTTAACTAAAACTCTTACTAATAATTCATTCAATCCTACATTTTTTGTCAAATTGAAATAAGTAATTAAAAAAAAACACTAAAAATATTTTTTAACGTTTTTTATTTAATTTTTTTTTTACATTTTTTTATATTTTTTATTTTTTAAACACAAACATGTCAGTGAAATGTCAGTTCTGACAGTACTGGATTATACACGTGTTTGTGATGCGCAGTTCTGGTGTGTGTGTGTGTGTGTGTGTGTGTGTGTTTAGATGTACCTGGAGTCTCTGGGGCTGTTCGGGCGACTGGCCGACCGTAACCCTCCGGCTGAGAGTGTGAGCGGACTCAAACGCCTGAAACAGAGAATCACAGCAGTCAGACACGTCACACACACTCAGACACACCGACTCAGACACTCACACACACACCTGGGCTCGTCCGGGGAGGTCTCCTGAGCGCTTCCATTGGTCTGCGCAGGGCTGTGGGCGGGGCTATTGTCTGGACTGACATCATCCTTTGAGTTGTTCTGTGCAGGAATCTCCAGGCTGGAGGTTTTAAGCCCCTCCCACTGCTGAGCCTCGTTCTGTTTAAGCCCCTCCCACTGATGCGCTGCGTTCTGGATCGCCAGTCGACGCCTTTCCTGAGACCAAAGAAACCATTAGAGCCCTCGGTGGTTCCAGTGTGAAACTACAGCGCCGGTTCTATGACCAATACTTTCTGTACGGGTTCAGTGTCATTATTTTCTCATATGCATTACAGGAAATGACAATTCAGGGTCTTAAAGGACAAAATAATGTCTGTGGTCAGTTTTGCTGAGATTCACTTTTATTGAGTCAGATTTAATTACTAATAAAAATAAATAAATAAATAATAATTTAAAAATTCTGACATTACAATTTTACAATCTAAAAAAACAATAGCGCTTAAAAATGAAACCTCTTAAAATTACAAATATTTAAAAATGTATAATGAATTTTAAAAATGTATAAGTAATAAAAAAAGGTCAAATTAACATAAATAATAACTTAAATTAAATACATAATAAAAATGAATTACTCAAAAAACTGAATTATACAAATGTCAAATTAAATTAATAAAAAGGTGAAATTAAAATAATGAATTAATAAAAAGTAAATTGAAATAAAAATATAATAAAAATTAAGAATATTGAATCTAAAAATTATATACGAACAAAAAATTAATTATAAAAAAATAAATGTATAGTGAATAAATGTAAGTAAAACATTAAAAAAGGAAAAAATGAAAATAAATAATGAATGAATTAAAAATAAAAAGAATAAAATGAATCTAAAAATTACTTTACACTTACTACAACAAATTCAATTAAACAATGTAAACACTTTATTGTGTTAAATGTTTATGTACATATATTATATATATATATATATATATATATATATATATGAATAAATTATAATATATATATATATATATTATTTGTATATTTTGTATATGCTTTGGCAACATTGTGTTCATGCCAATAAAGCCCCTTTGAATTGAATTGAAAAATAACACACAGATGTTTGCATGTTGACCTCCAGCTGATCCGAGATCAGACTCTGAATGTGTGTCACAGATGCTGGAACCGCTGTCATCCAGACGCATGCGATCACTGTGTGTCAGGACTCAGGACACACTCCACGTGTCATTTTGTTTTCCATTCGAGAGGAAAAACACATTCTGTGTGAACGACCTCTGACATATAGAAGATACACTTATCGGAGAAGGAGACTGATCTCGATTTCTGAGAAATTAAGTGAGTATCTGGCAGTGGGGTCAGTAAGTTTGTTTTCCCTTTGAATTCAGTTGTTTGTTGTGTGTGTGTGTGTGTGTGTCGGGCTGAAGTGTGTGTGTACCTTGTGCGCAGCCAGTTTGTGACTCTCTTTCTTCTTCTCATCCTCCTTTCGTGCCGAAACACTCGCCGAGCGTCTCTCCTCCTCCTGCAGAACACCAGCAAACTAACAATTAACAAACACACACACACACACACACACAAACTCACACATTATTTGTGTGTGTGTGTGGATCACAGAGGATTATTTTCAGATGATGTGCCGGCCCAGCTGTTTTCTTCCCAGCATGCATTGCTGCCGTTTCGGAGGCGGCGCCGCAGCGTTTGGAGAGAGGCGAAGATCAGGGGCTTCAAACATGATCTACACACCAAACACTTCAAAGACATCTATCATTTATAAACACAATAAATATTATAAATCTATTAAATTACATCATTAAGTTACATTATTTTATTTTTTATCTACTCACAATAGGAATGTACTGTTGAATATATTGGTTTTTTTTGTTTATTTAATTTGAATCTAATTTTAATTTTTTTTTATATAAATTGAAAAGTTTATTTTAATTTAATTTAATCTATATATGAACAACTACCTATTTTTTTATTTGAATCACATTTATTAACTTATTTATTATTTTTAAAATAAATAATTATATTATAATATATATATATATATATATATATATATATATATATATATATATATATATTTTTTTTTTTTTTTTTAACTATACAGCTGAATTATACAGATAGCAAATATACAGCAACAAATATTCATAATCATAATCACAAATGCTAGAAAATATACAAATTTAAGCCAATCCGAGAGCCCGTCCCTGTTTTTAATTAGTTTAGGCCTTTAAGGAGAGCAGGGCGAAGCGTGTGGACGAGACTCACCGTGACGCGCCTCATGTCGAGCAGCTGAAGGTGTGGCGAGCAGCAGCGGAGGAGTGTGTGTCTGTAGCATGACTCCAGCGCCACGGGATTCCCATCGACGCTCAGCTCACTCAGAGAGCGGCAGTCCCACAGACAGGCCAGCGCATCCAAACTACACACACACACACACACACACACACTGACGTCACACGGCAGTCTGCAACAGTTCTGATATCAAACAGGAAGAGGGAATCGTTAGCTCTGGTGTTACTTCCCTTCATGTGGAAGCCCATTTTTACAGTGGAATTAAAAAATAAGTTTTTAATCACAAAAACATTCTGTGACCCGGGCACATCTTTCATCCATCAAAAATGTGCTCTTAAAGAGATATAAACTGAGATATTGGAGGGAAAAAGGGAGGAATTGCGAGATATAAAGTCAGAATTGTGACTAATCAGAATTGCGAGAAAGTCAGAATTGCAAGAAAAAAGTCAGAATTGCGAGATATAAAGTCGGAATTGTGTGATCAAGTCACAACTACTTTTATATTTTCATAGCTGAAAGAATAAATTTGTCTCAATTTTACATAGACATTGAATGAGCCCTGACCTCGAGTTAGCCCCGCCCACAGACCCACACACACACACACACACACACACAGGGCTCGGGATGCAGCAGTATGACACAGCAGTAATGAGGAAAAACACCCCATAAAGCTCGTTCCGTCACACCGCATCAACATCACACACACCCTTAGCAACCGCACAACTCCACCCATGACAACACATAAAAAACTAATTACTGAACCATGTTCCCATGGTTACAGAATCAGAGACACTGGATGACAGTCTAAACACTTCCGCCCATGTGTGTGTGTGTGTGTGTGTGTGTGTGTGTGTGTGCTGCAGTACGAGGGCACGACGCGTCCTCAGACAGGACGGGGTTCACGTTAAACACGCTAATGCTAAGCTTACCTGCTGATGCTGTTAGCGCTGAGAAACAGACGCTGCAGACGAGGAAGATGCTGCAGATCCGTCTAGCAGAGAGAGAGAGAGAGAGAGAGATGCAGCATCCCTCAGTCACCGGCACACTGATCCATCACACACACACACACACACACACACACCGCTGCGGCGGAACACTGACGGGAGGGGCAGCGGAAGAGCAGGACGACTGCGGGGGAGGGGAGGGTGTGTGTGTAGAGAGAGAGAGATGCTCAAACACACAGGAAGTGATCGACAGCAAAAACAGTCAGTCATTGTTTTCAGCTGGAGGCTTTTCAAACAAAATCACTTTGTGGTTGCTAGGGTGTGGAGAATGGTTGCTAAGATGTTTTAAGTGGTTGCTGATAATGAATTATGTCCTAAAAATTCATAAAATGTAAAAGCAGAAAAAAATTTTTTTTAGCAAATTTATCATTTATTTAGCTACATAGCGACACGTGTCATAATCTGAAGCCACGCCCATACATGTTTAGGCCACGCCCATACCGGGGGGGGGGATCCCATAATCCCACCGTCTCCATTGACTCTGTGTTGTGTGAAGCTGCCTCCAAAAAACAAAACTCTGTCTGTTTTACGCCCGTGAGTGCATTATGTGTTGATGTTTTATATTTTAAACGGATTAATTTATCATAAATGTGTCTGATTAATTCTCACCACATCTGAGATGCTGTTGTGCCGCAGGTTGAGTTCGGTCAGACTCTTCAAGCCCCGCAGATTCTCCACTCGAGCGATGCGGTTCCTCGACAGATTCAGCAGACGAAGCTTTGACAAACCCGACACGTTCTCAATCTGAGAGATCTGCGGCGGACACACCGAGGGACAGGGACATCTACAGGTTTAAACTATTCATGAAACAAAACATCCAGATCAGGAGAATCAGCTGGAATAAAACAGATTGATGGATTACATCCATTAATGTTCATCCATGCAATGTTTGTGTAGAGGTTACAGTGAAATAAAAAACACAGGTAGTTTAAAAAAGAAACTTTGAGCCACAAATGTTTGTTCTCTAAAAGCAACGAGTCCCACACGCATGTCCAACAGCGCACACACACACACACACACACACACACACAGACTAGCACTTAAGGGGATTAAAATAGACTGGCGCAGAAATAATTAAAAGGCTGATCCACCTTAAAAACCCCAGGATCTGATGATGTATGATTCACACACAGCAGTGAGGGGGCGGAGCTACTTATGCACAGCGTGATGATCAGCCAATCAGCATCCGCCTCCGCTGTCACTACACAAACACTCCGGTGTGTGGATGACAAACTTACACAAGTCACAAAGTAAATTACTGAGAGTCGTTTTAGGATATCCCTCAAGGGTGACTCGTGTGGATGATGGACACTTCTGCAGTTTGGGTGGTAATATTTTTTTAATGTATTCATATTTTTAATATACTCATATTTTTTAATGTCTAGATAAAAAAAATCAAGAACCACAATGGAAAAAAAATAATGCAACTAAAGTTTATTATTATCCTTGACAAAGAAGTTTTGTTACTTTTTATGTCAAATAAACTCGACAGGTTTCAAATCAGCAGACTACAACTACACGACACGACCTCACATTTACACATGTTTATTTACATATTTTTCATTTCATATTACATGAATTTTAACCGCTTTGTATTTTATGAGATGTGATGCACTGATATCAACATGCATTTAGAAAATATATGCTGACTTTAATGTGATAGTAGGAAATGGTTAATGTGACATATTTAATGGGATATTATAAAAATCTCATTAAAGTAGCTCTCACAAACACATAATCATAACTGATATCTGAAGCTGTACCTGATTACTGTGCAGGTCCAGAACGTCCAGTTTGGTGAGGCCGTCCAGATCACAGATCCTCTGGATTCTAGAACACACACTCGGGATCTATCAGCGCGTAATGCTTCATGAACACAGTCATTGTGTGTGTGTGTGTGTGTGTGTGTATGAACTCTCCTGGAACTAATGCTCAGTTTTACAACTCTTGTAAAAAAAAAATGATTCCTGGTTATAATGTTACATTGTATCATTCTTCAAACATTCTTCAGGAATGTTACTTTTGAACATTCTGAAACAAGGAGTTACATTTAAAAAACACTCCTTAAAGATTTATAAATAATGTTTTTGTGCTGATGTTACGAGAACGTTATTAAAGAGCAGATGTGTGTGTGAGTGAGTGTGTGTGTGTGTGTGTGTGTGAGAGAGAGAAAGAGAGAGAGACGTTGTATTACAGTTACTGAAAGAAGGATTGTTCAGAACTGTTGGCTGAGGTCGTGATCCATCCACACATCAGAGAGCAGTGACACACACACACACACACACACACACACACACCAGCTTTAGTGCTGATATCACACACTGACAGTTTAATTGCAGCTCTGTAGTTTTTAAGAGCATTCCTGTTACATCACACACTATCAACGAGGAGAAAGAGTGTGTGTTTGTGAGCCGGTGGCCACTCGCACACACACACACACACACACACACACCTGTTGTTCCCGAGCAGCAGCACACGCAGAGAGCAGAGGGCGGAGACCCCACTCATGTCAATCACGCGGTTGTCACGGAGATCGAGGAGCGCGAGGTGCCGCAGGTGCAGCAGGTTCTGCAGGTGTGAGACCCGGTTCTGCTGCAGGTTCAGGAGGCGCAGCGACACACACCCGCGCGGATCCAGATACGGGACCGCCGTCAGACCCCGACTGCGGGAGAGAGAGAGAGGGGTTTTTTCTAAATTAACACATGAAAAAAAATCGTAATCTTACTAAATAAGTCCTTAAAGGTGCTCTAAGTGACCTCACACATTTTTTTTTTAGGCCAAAACATTTTTTTGTCACATACAGCAAACATCTCCTCACTGTCCGCTAGCTGCCTGTCCCCTAAACACACGGTCAAAAACGCGGTCTATGCAGGCAACCCAGGCTCAGAGAGACTCTGCTGCCCCCCGCTGGTGTGATGGAGCCCCGCGCAGTCATACAGTATTGTCCATTCTTAGATCATGTTAATTAATAAACCTTATTGTAAAGTGTTGAAAAAAAAATGAAAAAAAAATCATGAACAGGAAAGGAGAAAACATGAGTGGTGTTTTAGTGAGTTTGAGGTGAATCTAAATACCGGTCCAGATCCAGTCTCTCCGGGCAGGAAGTGATGTCATCTCTGAAGCCGATGGCAGACAGGAAGCTCGGGGTCAGACTTCCTGTTTCACATTCAGAAGAGACGGGCATGTTCATCAGTTCATGCATGGGGATTTTTCTGGAAATCAAACTCATGAAATAATTAGGGCTGTGAAACGATTAATCGCGATTAATTGCATTCAAAATAAAAGTTTGTGTTTCCATAATATATGCGTGCGTAGTGTGTATAATTATTTTGTATAAATACACACACATGCATGTAAATATTCAAGAAAAATGTGTTCTCAATATATCAAATATTTATATTTATATATAATATTAATAATGTATAAATATATATAAAATATACACATGAAAATATTTCTTAAATATATACATGTATGTGTGGGTATTTATATATACAAAATAATTATACACACTAAACACACATATATTACGTAAACACAACTTTTATTTTGGATGCGATTAATCATTTCACAGACCTTCAAATAATATATTAGCATCATAACATCCAGAATTTGAACATCCCCCTGTAGTCAATCAATTTTATCACTTATATTTGATCATCAAAATGACATATTTAAACGTTTTTTTCCTTTAAAAAAAACTCATTCCTTATAATATCTTGAATGTAACTCCACACCCTTGCCTCATTTAGTATGCACAGTTCTATGCATATGCAAATGAGCTCCGCCTCCATTCACTCAGCTCAGAGATCCACATAGCTGAGGTGACGCTAACACACAGCGGAAATCCACCTGTCACTCAAGTGGCCACACCCTTAATTATGCACAACTTTAAGGCTTAATATAATAGAAACGGAAGAGTTATAAAAATATTTCACCCCCTCACAGTCGTCATGAAGAGCAAAATTACCAATATAGACCAAAACCACTTTTAGCACCAGACCGTAATCATGTTTTATTCTGCTGTAAAGTTGGGCATTTTAACATGCGTGTCTATGGGAGTGAGTCTCTCTGCAGCGCCTCTAGTGGCCAGAGGAGGAACTGCAGGATAACTCACTCAGTGTTCAAGAGAGAGAAGAGGTCTTACCGTGTGTGTGAGCAAGCGCTGCTTTACTCATCGCAGATGTGGTTCGATGTGGTGTCACCCTGTACGCCCGCGGCCCGAAATCCGCCACCATCCCGACAGGAAGTGCCACAGGAAGTGAGAAAACGCATCGCTGCGCACTTGCAAACACACTCTCAGCGGCCGGTGCCGGAGCACGCAGCTGCAGACGCACATCTGAGTAAAAAATAATAATAAACATACAGACAGAAACTATAATTACAGCCTGATATTTCATAGAGTTCTGTATACCGGTTCTGGACGGGTTTGGTTTTATGGAGTCCACATTCAAAGCTTTCTTCAGTTCATCTGATAACCTCAGATCAAGCTGGCAAAAGAATAAAGTGGTATTAAAGTTATTCTCACTTAGCATGAATATAGTTCATGTTTGAGCTGTGCTAACACAAACCCCAGGCCGGTTCTAGACTAGTCTGGTTCTGAGTGAGTAACACTGGATCTCACACTGACCGGTCTCTGTGCCGCTCTGTCGGGCAGGAATGACCTCACTGCTGCAAGATGCTGTTTATACCCGTGAACCTGCGGAGAGAGAGAGAAATATTCATCATCATCATCACAAAACTACACTATGACACTGAACGCTTGAGTCATATTGAGCCACTGTGCTAACATGACACTACAAAGTACTTTAAATATAGTTATATATATATATGGATGAATGGATAGATAATTAATCCTTCTCAGGAAATTAGATTTGTTACAATCACAGGAACCAAATTCAATCCATGCACAATGACATCATCAATCTATCTACATAATAACTAAAACAAAAACTTTCACTAAAGTATTCTACACCCTACAATATAACATCTAAAAAACATGCTTTATCCTATAATGATACTGCTAAAAACAAATACACAAACAAAATTAACTCAAGCATTCAACCCCTATTTTAATAATACTTAAAACATAGGAAAAATATAAATAAAACACATCAAGGGGTCACAGACAGCAACAGTTTCGGCACAGATCCGGATCACATGTGGATTCCACGCGTGCCGACAGTGTTCCTGTCAAAAAAACCTGATTTAGCGATGCCACTTTGTAAAGAAAGACACACGCCTGCGCACATAAATTCAACGCATACCAAGTTAGACTAAACACGTGATACGCATGCGCGCCGTCAAATAAATAAACAATCTCTGTTACTGTAATCTCCTGTTATCACTGTAAAGCCGCTGTGAAACTCTGTTGTTAATAAAGGACACAGTAAGAACTAAAACCACCCAAATCTGTTTTTAAAAGCCTGTAAAGCGAGCCTGAGAGAGCAGCTGTTCCCTCAGCGGGACACACAAGCAGAGCTCAGGACTGATCTCAGGTCAGTATAACTGCAGGTTTCTGCGCATGATCTGAGGCAGCGAGTAAAACTCTTACCGAGGCAGGCAGGAAACTCCCACATGCGGAGTTATTATTATCAGTCTCATCGCGCTTCTGCTTTTTATTCGAGCGCATGTCCTTTTCTTTCAGATTCAGAGAGAGTTCACTGACACGCGCGCTACGCGGATTACTTGTGCACGTTTGTTAAAATAAGTCGGATTCGCATCGAAAGCGCGTTCCCAGCGGTGTTTTGCACTCCGCGTCCATAGCAACTAACTTTTAGTAAACAGTTACGGGCACTTCCGGCGCCACCATGCGCTCAAATAATCGTATTCACGATGAACACACTGGTGACACGAACATCAGCACAAACTCTTAAATACGAGCGGGAAACTCGGAATTTTCCGTGTTTTTGAGTCTGTCTTTGATTCACTGCGGTTTTAAGGAGGAAATACTCAAAAAGTGGACAGTATTGCTGAGTATTTCCTCCTTAAAACGGCAGTGAACCAAAGACAGTATAAAACACAGAAAATCAAGAAAGATAATATGACATTTTGGTGATCAAAGATGTATTTTAAGGATTAAAATGATTGACCACAGTGGGACTTTGGTGTCGAAGTGGCTCGATTATCTTAACTGTTTATTTCTGAGCTTTTCTTGAATGCCTCAAATCTGCTCTGAGCTCGACTCGTTCTGGCTGTATCTCTGTTATGATTAACAAATCAAGCAACCGGCCAAAAGCATTATTTGACACAATAATAAACGAGCCAAACCTCAATCTCATGATGCTTTGGCATTCTGTCTTGAATTATATTTAGCCGTTTGTCCACCAGTGTTTCTGTTTAGTTTTTTAATCTAATCTTTCTGGCCAGTCTTTTCTCCGACTAATCCATGTTGTATCAGTGACTTAATCCTGAAATCCTATTATTCATCCATCCCGCTCCTTCTCTCCGGATACTCTGCCATTCTGCATCGGTTTCTCACTTCATGAATGCATCTGTTTCCACCACTTAAAACTGGTGCAATTACTCAAGTTCTTAAACTACAAATGCCGTTTCTTGAGTTTGGCTATAAACTATCTTTATTAGAGGATACAGTGATGTTTATTCTTCACGATCAATTAAACCATCAAGATATGAGGAACATATTTTATATGTTTATCAAATATGACGGATGAATGAACAAAACGCTAAACTTAATAATTTATCTGACAAAATGATTTGGGAAAGAGCAGCTGTAGGTTTTACTTTACTATGCAAAGAAAATGCACAGAAAAACAAAAAGCTGACGGAAAAATGCAAACCGACAATAAAATAATCAGTGATCAGCTTCTCTTTTCTTCAGAATACAATGTGCAAAATCTTTATAAAATCTGAATAAAGGGTTTTCTAGGCTGAGCATCACATTTGGCCACAACTGTAGCTATATCTAAGCAACTCTTAAGAAAGTAAATTAAAGCAATTGCAAACAATAACTCAAGCAATAACTGAATAAAAATGTTACAATAAAAAAAACAATAAATGAAAATGTTTACAACAATTTGTGAATGCAATGTCTAATTGAATGTAAATAAAGCACTGTTAATATACCTAATTTATTGGGTTAAAATAACCCAACAAAAGGTCAGTGCTATATCAACCCACCATTGGGTTCTGTTGGGTCGTTTTTAACCCGACTGTATAAACACAGATCTGTCCTCCAGATCCGTAACCGGACGCGTAATGCTGGACAATAAGCACATGCACGCTCATAAACACACTGATGACGTCGGCATGGCTTCTTTATCTAATGTGTGTGAACAGATCACAGAGAGCCTGACGGACCACACGAGTCAGGAGCTCAGAGAGAGCCGAGACTGATGCTGGATCAGTGGATGACACAGAGCTCTCCATACCATAATGCACCAATTTCCCAGTACAAGCTCATATAAAGAAGAAGAAAAGCACCTGAAGCGTCTTCGTCTCTCGTACACACTGCAGTATCATCATCATCATCAGTATGCGGGACACGACCGTGACGTCATCACCGGACTCCCGACTGAAGCGCAGAACATCAATCACGGGAATGACTCACAGCACGCGTGACGTCACACAGTCACCTTAAACAACTCGAGTGGACATGTGTGTGTGTGTGTGTATAAATAGCCTATGTATGTGTTTATATTAATTTTAAAACAATAAAATGAGATTTTGGACTTTTTTCTTCGTTTAATTACTAAAATTAATTTCACATTTCATGTGTTTGACGCTAGGACGTTTCATTCGTCCTTCCTAACAGTAAATCCGCTGCTGTAAAGCCTATTATCCAATTTGCACGCCTAAAGTGGCTCTGTTCAGTGACACTGCTCACTCACTCACTCGTTTCCCTGATTGCCCTCACGTGATCATTGTTTATCGATATAAACGTGTCAATAAGGCGCTCGCGGTCTCTGTAAAAAGTAATGCGAAAGAGAAGCGAAAGACATGTCCGCCGTTCTCAACGCGTTCCTGCGCTGCGTCGCGTTCCTGCTGCCGCCCTCTTGGCTCCGGTTTTGCTGGTGGGTTGGGGAGGCGTCATGGCCCAATCCCAGAGCTCGATTCAAACACACAAAGCCTCTTACATATGAGGAAGTAGCAGCTCAAGACGAGCCCGAACGCGTCGCTTCTTCCTCCTCCTCTGACCGCGCCGCGCCGCCGCGCAGATTTCTGTCGCTCCGCTCGGCGGTGGAGCGCGTTGTTTCGGCCGTCTGTGGTCTGCACACGCGTCTGGGGAGGTTGTGCTCGCCGTACCGCGTCGCTGTCGGTTCCCCCGCGAAGGACGCGATCACGCCCGCGATCATGAGCGTCGACGCGCACCTGCGGGAGATCAGCGCTCCGGTGACCATCACTGTGGCGATCCAGGCCGCGGAGGACGAGGAGCTCCAGGAGCCCGAGGAGGAGGACGCGTCATGCGGGAACATCGAGCTCCTCACGGGCAGCGGGAGCGAGGACGAGCTCAGACACGACAAGTCCAGGTACTGAGAGAGAGAGAGAGAGTTGTGCATGCATGTTTAAAACGAGACCTGTCATGTGTTTGAGGAACTCACTTCTTGATTTCATCCTTTCATCCACACACACACACACACACACACACACACACACACGCACGCACCGGCTGCACTTGTAAGACTATAAATAGACGCTCACAATGCTTGACCCCATAAAAGTGTCAATTTCTAATTCTGATTCAGTGAGTGTGTGTGTGTGAGAGAGAGTATGTGTGTGTGATCGACACCTGTCTCCAGGGGCGCGCTCAGGAGGTGAAAGTTCAGAGGATTCTAAGGGCCACACACTCCCGGGGCCGATGACGAGGAGGATTTAATTAAAGGGATATTTCACCCAAAAATGAAAACTCTCAGTAATCACTCTCCGAGACCAGTGAGACCGTCGTTCATCTTCAGGACACAAATGAAGATATTTCTGATGAAGTCTGAGCGCTTTCTGTCCCTCCAGAGACCGCACCGTCATCGCAACTTTCCAGGTCCAGAAACGTGACTTCAGTGGTTGAACCGTAATGTTACTAATTACCTTTAATGGAATGTGTGCGGTTGGGGCCCTACCTCGTATTCTTCAACGGGGCCCAGATCGGCCTGCTGGGAGGAATGGCACCAGACCCGTCACTGCACTGGTTCCACTGGTTCTCCAGGACGGTCCAGATCGGTGTCAGTCACACTAAACGCACAGCTGCTGATGAAAAGCTCATACGTCAACCTCATTTGCTCATTGTATTAGCAGTCTTTCTCCAAGCTCGTCATTATGCCTCCCTGATTCTATTTATTTTAATATATTTTTTAATAATTTTAATCTCTTATTATTTATTAAAAAAAACTCCTGAAGCCCTGGTCTAGATCACGAATGCACTCGGTGACCGCAGCAAACGCCGACCCTCAATTAAGCGTCTCCCACATGACCTATGGAGCCGTTTTCCCACTCGCGCGCGCTGAAGCGCTATTGTCCCTCGGCGTCCGTGGGCGAGTCATGACGGCTCTTTCTGTGCTTGAAGGGTTTCCCGCCCGCTGGAGTGACTCATCAGTGAATCTGAAGGTTACTCGCGGCCGATGGAAAGGTAGCCTCGCCGCGGGTTTAGAAGAGGTCAGCGTGTGTTGAGCGTTCAGATGGAGAGGTCTCGTGGGCAGCGACTTGTGATGCTCGTGTTTTTGCGCAGGCTGTTGGATTGTGGGGGAAAGCGAGATTTGAGGGAGGATGATGGGAAACAGACGGGCTCCCTGCTGCTGCTGATGATGATGGACGTCTGTCTCTCTCTCTGTGTGTGTGTGTGTGTGTGTGTCAGTGGCGCCGGGACCAGCGGTGGTGAGCTGGAGGAGGAGAGCTGGCAGCCTCCAGACCCGGAGCTGATCCACAAACTGGTGCTGCAGATCGAGTTTTATCTGTCGGATGAGAATCTGGAGCACGACGCGTTCCTGCTCAAACACGTGCGGCGCAACAAGCTGGGCTTC
This sequence comes from Cyprinella venusta, assembly GCA_038021265.1. Classification (NCBI taxonomy): domain Eukaryota; kingdom Metazoa; phylum Chordata; class Actinopteri; order Cypriniformes; family Leuciscidae; genus Cyprinella; species Cyprinella venusta. Next base: position 77,275 of record JBBNEX010000030.1, read on the forward strand.
GTCAGCGTGAAGCTGCTCACCTCCTTCAAGAAGGTACGATCCAAATCTGAAAGTCCCCGTGTGAGCAGTCATTCCATCTCTGAAACTCACCAAAATTACATTTCCTGCAAATTTAAGCCTTCAATCTTCAATGTAACTTGCCTCATTTAGTATGCACATCTCTATGAATATGCAAATGAGCCCACTGGTTGACGATCAGACGTTGATCTGATTGGCTACAAGGTGGTTTGTGAGGTCAGAAACACCAGCGATTTCACACCGTGTTTTTGAGACTGTCTTTGGTTCACGGCAGTTTTAAAGGGATACTCCACTGTTTTTGGAAATAGGCTCATTTTCCCACTCCCCCAGAGTTAAACAGTTGAGTTTTACCGTTTTCGAATCCATTTTCTGATATTTAGAAGAATATCAGTAACCAGACAGTTTCTGGTCTCATTGACTTCCATAGTATATTTTTTTCCTACTATAGAAGTCAATGAGACCAGAAACTGTCTGGTTACTGATATTCTTCTAAATATCAGAAAATCAACTGAATGGATTCGAAAACGGTAAAACTCAACTGTTTAACTCTGGGGGAGTGGTAAAATTAGCCTATTTCCAAAAAAAGTGGAGTATCCCTTTACGGAGGAAATACTCAGCAATGCTGTCCACTTATCAACTTACACATGGTGTGTGTGTTAAAGCGCATTAAAAACACCACATACACATAAACAAGGTTAAACGCTGGATTTACATCACAGGGCGACTTTAAAGAACTCGTGAGCTAAAAACTACTAATCATATCTGTGTGAGCACAAGATAAAATGTACATGAACCAAAAAAAGAGCAAAATTATCGGTGTGATTTCAGCCTTTTTATAAAATTGTGTAATAGCCAGATTCCTGGAAGAATTGATCCACCCGTAATCCTGACGAGAGATCCGCCAATCAGAAGCCAGCGTTACCATGGAAACGAAAATCTTGGCAAGAGTTCAGCGGGGACCGATGAAGCGTTGCCAATGACGTAATCTCCAAATACACACTTAAACACTTACGTTTTGTGTAAATCTCACAGTATGTCGTTTTTGTGCTTGATAATCCGTGACTGAAGCAGCAGCTTAATATCGTTTCCGACTGGATCGTCGTTCTCAGTGCTTGATGGGATTTCCTTGTCAAACTGTTTAAGTGAGCTTGTTTTCAAATCTGAGTTTGTGATTCATCCGTGAGCGGGCTGGTTAGACTCATGACTCAGATCTCTGCATTGAAGTGTGTTGAAACACCTTTAAAGAAACTGAATGGGCACAACACAAAGGAAATGATGGTTTTGTTGGGCTGTTAAAAAAGGAACAGGCTTTTCAAAACGTTCCTGCTTTAATGAGAAATAATGTCAGCGCAGGGAAAATGCTTTTGATGGTCCTTGAAAGTAATTAGGCGCTGAATTATATTGCATCTCGTGCTGCTTTCACTGATTCGACGCACAATCTGACGGTTAAACGCTAATGTCAAACACTAAAGCTTATTTAAACCTGAGGTGGAGTGACATCATGAAACATAGACATGGCCAACGATCAAGAACTGCATGTGAGCCTTTTCACGTTTATTCATCATGTTTCACAGGTATTGTACTGATACTGACTCGAGATGCAAAAACCTTGAAGTCCATCTGACATTTTCTTTTAAATGTCAGATGGACATTTGAGACTTTATATTAAAAACACTATACTCTTTCTTACGTTGGTCTCAAAGTTGACGTGTTTCTGTCTTGTTTTCCAGCATCTAATCATTTTTAAATCAAGATGCATTTACTGGAGAAGCAGAATGATGAAGATATTAGGTCTTGTTTACTGGAAAAATGAAGTGAGTTTGTGCTTAAAACAAGAACAAATCTGCCAATGGAGTGGAAATGGAAACAAGATTATTTTCTGACCCCTTTGGCAGATATTTGTTCTTGTTTTAAGCACAAACTTGATGCATTTTTCAGTAAACAAGACATAATATCTTCATCATTCTGCTTCTCCAGTAAATGCATCTTGAGCTAAGAATATTTAGATATTTGTGCTGGACATAATTTTATTTTAAATTAATAGAACATATTTTTTTGACATCTGACCAATATAATCAATCTCTTTATTTTTCGTCTAGAGAGTCATAGAAACGCCATCAGGGATTTTTTATTTTGCTATAAGGGCAAGTGGGAACATTGAATTGTTGTTTTTCCGAAGCGTGAAAAAGGTCTATGTCCCCCTTTTGGTGTAAATCCAGCGTTTAATGTTGTCTATGTGATGTGTTTAATCCGCTTTAACACACACACCATGTGTAAGTTGATAAGTGGACAGCATTGCTGAGTATTTCCTCCTTAAAACTGCAGTGAACCAAAGACAGTCTCAAAAACACGCTTTAAAATCGCTGGTGTTTCTGACGTCACAAACCACCTCGTAACCAATCAGATCAACGTGTGATCGTCAACCAGTGAGTGGAGGCGGAGCTCATTTGCATAGTCATAGAACCGCACATACTAAATGAGGCATTTATTTATTGAAAGCCCCAATAAATAAAGATGACTTGACCTGAAGAATGTTGAACATGTTCTCTCTCTCTCTCTCTCAGGTCAAGCACTTGACGCGGGACTGGAGAACCACGGCGTACGCCTTGCGTCACTCAAACCTGCTGGAGCTGAACGAAGAGGGCCGGAAGGTGCGGCGTAGGTCAACCGTGCCGGTTTTCGCCAGCGAGTCTTTACCGAGTCGGATGCTGTTGCTCAGCGAACTGAAGCGTTGGCCGGAGCTGGACGTAGCCTTCGGAGGAGATGCCGCTAACGGAGGCCCGACCCAACAGGAGCGGCTCATGGAGCTTCTTCTGAAGGCGTTCGGAAACTACGGGCCGATCGCCTCGGTGCGGGTCCTCAAACCCGGGAAGGACTTGCCGGCGGATCTGAAGAAGCTGAGCGGGCGCTATTCCCAACTGGGAATGGAAGAGTGCGCAATCGTAGAGTTCGAAGAAGTGGAGGCGGCGATGAAAGCCCACGAGGCGTTCGCCGTAGACGGAGGGATGAAAGTGGTTCTGATCGGCACCAAACCCCCGAAGAAAAAGGTCCAGAAGGACCGGCAACGAGAGGAAGGCGGCCTGCGTAAAAGTCGCTCGCTCAACAGCCGCGTGCGAGAGCTTCAGTATCTCGGAGGCGACGACTCCGCCGCTAGCTCTTCGGAAACGGAAAGCAATCCTACATCGCCTCGTTTATCGCGCAAGTCGCGGTCCTGCAACAAGCTCAGTCCGACAAGCGCCGGTCCGAATCACCTCAGCCCGGTTGTTTCGCCACGCTCGAGTCCGTGGAGCAGCCCGCGCGCAAGCCCGTGTTCCCAACGGAAAACGCACCACTCCGGGAAGTCCCCGTTAGCCAGCGAGGGTCGCTTGAGTCCGGAACCAGGCCGGCGTTGGGCGGACTATTCCTCGGATAGCAGCTTGACGCCGTCGGGAAGCCCGTGGGTCCAGCGGCGCAAGCAAGTGGCGAGCCAGGAGAGTAGCCCGGTGGGAAGCCCGATGCTCGGTCGGAAGATCCAGAACGCCGACGGGCTTCCGCCGGGAGTCGTCCGGCTCCCGAGAGGTCCAGACGGGACTCGAGGCTTCCACTGTCCTGGACCCGGGAAAAGTGCGTCCACGCAAACCTGAAGACTCACCGTCGTCGACTCGCACTCTCTCGACTCAACGCATCTCTGTAGGACTTTTGTAAAACCTTTTTCTATATGCTATTTTTGTTAACGTTTTATACATCTTAATTTAACTGATTTCCTCATTGAATGATGGCGTCACGACAAAGGGAAGCCGTTCTGAAAGTATTTAAGTTTTAAAAAATCGTCTCCGCGTATTTTTTTCCCGGTGTTGGTTCTGATCTCGGTAACACCACCATTTGCCTTTTCCGATGATGCCGTGGCGTAATCTCCTGGGATAACCCCCCCCCCCCACCCCTCCGGCGCTGGAAATCCCTGAAGGAATATATTTGCTTTAACTTCAGTTTTGTTTCTGCCTTTAAACGTGCTTCTCATTTTAGTGATTTATGGATCTCTCTTTTTGTTTTCTTTTCTCTCTGTTCTTGGGTTCGAGTCCTCTCTGCTTCCTCGCAGTGAAAGAGTGTTTGAGGTTTCTGTCCTGAGCACTAATGCCTCGTATCTGCCTTCATCTGACTGAAGGCATCGCACAGTCTGCTTCCGTACTGTACAAATAAATCACTACAATCGCAGCTATCTGGGGTATTGTTCATTTCTTTGGATCCAATATTCTCTTGCTTCTGGCGCTTTTGTTTTGCATTTCAATTCGCCGCAGTGTTCGGTTTTCATGTAAATCAGGGGTTCTCTACTGCTTTCCCATTCGGATTTAATGCATGTTACAGTCAGGCCAAAATGTTCAGACATTATCACAGTTTATTTGCTATAGTTTAGATATATGAGCAGAACTCAGTGGATATTTGACTGGTTTTGTCCGTCTTTTTTGTTTGACTCTCACACGTGAATTATGTTGAATATCTGTCAGCTGTTAAATTTAACTCCACTATTAGATAATACCAGTTTAGCTCAACCAGTGACCAAGCAATGCTTCATTTTGTTCAGTGTGTGTGAAAAAAGAGCATTAGCAATTACAGAAAACACACTGAAGAAAACCTCATCAGCCGGAATAATATTTAGTCCATTGTATGAAGAATTTTTACTTTAAGTCATTTACTTTATTTTGCTCTTCTCACTTACTATAGTGTCCTGCACACACTAGTGAAAAAAATATCAAATATCTGGTGTCTGAATAATTTTTGGTCTGACTGTATAATGCATTAATGAATAATTGCAACCAAAGTTAGGATTTCTTGCGTCAACTTGGTTTGTTGTGTTTTAATGCACTGTTCAATGAATGTTTTTTTATAACTGTTTACAATTATTCATGAGATCACACAATGAGCCATAATTAATGCAACGCATATAAAGGCTTAATTTTACAATGAACTGCATAGGCCCGACAATAAGCACGACTGATAGAGGACAAATGATAGTGACGGTTATGTAAATACATTAACAGTCGTGTGTCATTTACAGCCTAACACTTTGAACAAACACTAGGCTAAATATTGCGTTCACATCAGTCATATTACCAAGTGTCAAATTAATTTGTGCCGGGGGTTTGATATTAAACAAACACTACCAAATTCAGAAGCATTTCCTCTATGAATGCTGTTGTTTACCCCTGTTGAGATGCAGATAATGCCTAGTCTCTGGGAGAAGGCCAGCTGCATTGCTCTTCTAATACTAATGTGATGTTTTGAGTTAATGATCACGTAAAATCCATCAGAACGGATGGTTTGACTTCACTAGATTGCAGCCGAATCTGCGGTAAAGGTTACCATTTGGTCCCGTTTCCTCAAAGATAGTTTTATTTGACACAGCATGACGTGGTAATGTTTCTAAGCAACTGCCTGATCTCCACAGGAAAGCACAGTATATTTCAGTTCAGTCAGATGAAGTCATCTGAGTTCAGACCTGAACCGCATTTTACCTGAAAGGAGTCTCTTCAAAAAGGATGTTTGTATGCTTAATATGTGCCTTGATAATGTAGCTACAGATAGTATTCCACAATAATTTGCATTAATATCAGTAAATGTGGGCTTTTATCTGCATCATACTGGGCTCAATAAGCATAGCCAATTATAGTTCATTTTCTGGTCGAATTAAATATCTGGATGTCCAATTAATTTGGCAACAACATCTTTTGGCCAGATTGTCTATTGAGCATTAAATCCGGCTCATGGTTTCCACATCACAAATGAATCCATCTCAGTAATGGCTTCTGTAGAAAGCCTGTGTTATTTAAATCTTTTGATTTGTACAATTATATGCAGCCTACAACTTTTTAAAGCAATGATGCCAAGCCATTTTCTGAATTCTGTGGCTCATAGTCATATAACTAATATGTTGCCAATGTAATACACTCCTACATCCACACACTACCTCTTCTATTCAATTATAAAGTCACTTAGAATCCTCCAACACTAACCAATTCACATTACACATCCATCTCTTCTCTTCCAGCTCTTTTGTCTCGTTTTGTAGCTTATACTTTAAACTAGTCATTTTAAAGTCATATACAAATCTATTACACAAAATTCAACTTGAAAGCCACTATATAGTAGCAATACACACTGTCTGTTTTTAAAAAGGAAGTCCCTACCTGTGTGCTTCCTCACAAAACTCTTCATCTTGCACTGAATGTAAAAATCGGTAAAATATCTCAATACAAGCGTTTCAGTCAAATAAACCTTTAACCAGCGCGGGAAAAATGAACCCGCGACGTTTAAAAGTCGCCGATTTACGCGGGACAATAACGGTCACGTTCGGTGTAACGGATTATCGCGAAAGAAAATAAAATAGGGCGGGGACTTCTTTCTATCTGTCGGTTGCTTATTGGATGTTGACGTGTTCTGAGACTCGCGCTTAAAACGGCACATGCGCATTGGCTGGCCAGGCCTGAAAATAGGCTTTTTATTGCTAGTTGAGCATAAGAAACAATATTTATGGGATGATTCATGTTAATTTTTGTTGCTGTGAATGTGTATTGCTCTTATTAATACATTAGCCAATTAATTTCTTCAGACTGATGACAGAATTTGCATGATCCCTTTTAATATCTAACATACTGTACTGCTGTTTAGTAAGAAGTTGGCAGTATGTAGTCACAGTATTCGTGCTTTATAAAGAGGAAACAGAAGCTCTGATGTAACGAACAAACTACACAAATGTGGGTCAAAATATGAAGAGAAGAAAGAAGCACTTACATCGGTCACGGTGACAGAGGATTCTGTTCCTGAGAGAAAGAAAGATGTTTGTTCAGACTGGAACTGGATTTCAATAGATCTAAAAAACATCATGTTCTCAAAAATGATTATTCAATGTTCATTCAAAGAGGGAAAAAAGACATATTTTTTTACATTCCACAAATATTTGGCATGGTTTAACTAGAACTGGTGCTGATAGTGATGTTATAAACCTCTAACAGTGAGTGTTAAATCTGCAAAAATACTAGATGATATACAAATATCATTCTTAAATTAAGCTTGTACTGGAAAACAAGACAAAAACACTGAGGAAAGACATTTTTTTACAGTTTGAGTTACCTGCTGGATCAGAAAACATGTGAACCCACAGATGCCCATTAAATAACATATAAAGACACTAGATGAACAGGTGCTTTTTGCTAAGGGTGCAACTACTTTAATATTTTATATTTATATAATATTTAATATCTCCATTTGGTAAGTAGCCCTGTTGTGATGTCCCGTGTTTCTAACTAAACAGTCTACAAAAGTGCAAATGTGAAATCTGTGTAGCTCAAACAGAACAGTTTGGTGTCAAAGGTCGTGCATGGACTGAGTAAACGTGGACGTACCTGCAATGAAAGTCGTGGTGGATAACGCATCAGCCAAATGCATCAATGTGTGACACCATTGACCAATCAGGAACAGCGATTCCAGGAAACGTGGTTTTCTTGCTCCGCTCAATTCTCCTATCACACTCATGGACAGAATACATCCACACACACATTTAACTGTGGATTTTATTGCTCTTGATCTATTAGCATCCGCGTCTTTGACTCACAGATCTCCACTTCTGCAGCTTTACAGACTCTATATTCTTCATAAATCATTCTCCTGCTTCATACAACATTTCATTCCTGCAAACATGGAGAAAATGTATGTTTTGCATCTGTTTGACAGTATTTTCTGATTTATATCCAGAATCTCCTCTGGAAAAAACAAACTAAAGATCTTTTTTTTTTTAAAATTAATTAATTTGATAAAATCACTTATTTTTTATGCATATTTAATTAGCTACCTCCTCATTTGCATATTTGCACATTTTTCACAGGGAGTGTTTTATCTTGAATCTGAGAGGAAGATTGTTACACCAAGCGAACACAGGTGAGAATCATCAACCCAACAGTGTTTATTCACAAATCAACATCCAGAATCACTCATATTTACACTTATATTTACACATGCACCGACACACACCAGTTTAGATACATATTATACATTTTTGACCATCTTCTGTGTCCTCGGCCCAGAGCAGTGTGTGTGAGAGAGACGGTGTGTGAGAGTGTGTTTGAGTGACAGTGAGCGGGTGTGTGTGTGTGTGTGTGCGTGACGAGCAGCTGAAGGCAGGAACACACACTCATAACAGATGGGAATCTGCCACAGTGGGAGTTTGGATGGCGACGCGTGCGAATCGGGTAAATCTGGGAAGTAGGAGTTGCAGTAACAGCGTCAGGAACCATGTGTGTGTGTGTGTGTGTGTGTGTGAGAGAGTCGAGAACACCCTCAGATGTAGAGCGACCCGTCGGCCGGCCCCACGTACCCGACCCCGATCAGCAGAACGTCGATGAGGGTCCAGATGCCCAGACCACCGAAGCTGAAGAGTTTCCCCAGACCTTCCCTCCACTGACCCAGATAGAAGCGGTCCGCACCGAAACCACCCAGAGTGATGCTACACACACACACACACACACACACGTTCTAACACCGACTACACTGAATCAAGGAATGAAACGAGTGTGAAGTGACTCACCTGAGGGCGAGAGCCGTGGACCACTTATATCCTCCAGTCCAGTTACAGAACACACGCTTCTGAAACACTCGCTTCCCTGCGCACAACACACACACACACACCAGTCTTAGTGTATCAGTATCAGTGTGTGTGTCCACGTTAAGGGGTCGGGTTAGTGTAAGGGGACAGAATATACAGTTTGTACAGTATAAAAACCATTAGTTGTGTGTGTGTGTGTGTGTGTGTACCCAGGCAGTGCACGTGCTCCAGCACGGTACAGGAGGAGTTGTAGCGTGTGCGCGGACAGGACACGGTCTGACAGCTGGTGGAGTTGGAGCATCGGTACTGAGACGAGTCCAGCTGCCAGCAGAAGAGACACGGCAGCGCCAGAGAGAAGTTCTGCTGAGGCTCGTTACGCTCGTTCTGGAACACACACACACACACACACACACACACACACACACACACAGTGTTACGCTCGTTCTGGAACACACACGCCCCTTTTCCACCCAAAAAGAACTGGTTTGGAACTGGAGTTGGTTCAACTTGCGAACCCGTTCAGAACCTGTTTGTTTTTCCTCTGACTAGAGCGCCCAGGGAACGACGTCGTTACGTCACTGTGTACGTCGCTAGAAACGCTTACATTGCTTTGGGATTATCTCTACGGAGGCGTATTGCAATCACTTGAAGAAAAAAAATCTACTGTTTTTCTGAATTTACAAGTTAGTTTTTCATGAGAAAAAAAAGCTTTTGCTCTGTTTTTCTGAATTAATAAGTTAATTTTTCACGGAATTTTTTTTTTGCTCTGTTTTTCTGAATTAATGAGTTAATTTTTCATGGGAATTTTTTTTGCTCTATTTTTCTGAATTAATAAGTTAATTTTTCACGGAATTTTTTTTTGCTCTGTTTTTCTGAATTAATGAGTTAATTTTTCATGAAAAAAAAAAATTGCTCTGTTTTTCTGAATTAATCTGAATTTCTGTATAGTATTGCTTGTTTTTGATGATGTTGCTGCTGAAAGGGGGAGGGTTGAGGAAATGTTGCTATATTATGAGTTGTTAGTATGCTACTTTAAAAATGGATTTACTAGTTATATTTATTTTTTAGAACATTCTGTATTTTTTTTTTTTTTTTTTTTCAGGGCCTGTTACATTAAGTGTCTTTATGTGTTTCTGTCTTGTATTTGTGCATTTGTGATAGTTCTGTGCTTACCTTGCTGCGAAACCAATTGCCCAAAGGGGACAAATAAAGTCTAAAGTCTTAATGAGTTAATTTTTCATGGGAATTTTTTTTGCTCTATTTTTCTGAATTAATGAGTTAATTTTTCACGGAATTTTTTTTTTGCTCTATTTTTCTGAATTAATGAGATAATTTTTCACGGATTTTTTTGTTTTTTTCTGCTCTGTTTTTCTGAATTAACGAGTTAATTTTTCATGAGGAAAAAAATTTTTGCTCTGTTTTTCTGAATTAATGAGTTAATTTTTCATGAGAAAAAATTTTTTACTCTGTTTTTCTGAATTAATGAGCTAATTTTTCATGAGGAAAAAAAATTTTGCTCTGTTTTTCTGAATTAATGAGTTAATTTTTCATGAGAAAAAAACATTGCTCTGTTTTTCTGAATTAATGAGTAAATTTTTCATGGAATTTTTTTTTGTTCTGTTTTTCTGAATTAATGAGTTAATTTTTCATGAGAAAAAAATTTTGCTCTGTTTTTCTGAATTAATGAGTTAATTTTTCATGAGAAAAAAAGTTTTTGCTCTGTTTTTCTGAATTAACGAGTTAATTTTTCATGAGAAAAAAAGTTTTTGCTCTGTTTTTCTGAATTAATATGCCATTTTGGTCACAGTGTAGTTCCCTGAAGTAACAGAAGACTGGTTCTGACGAATGTGGATGTTTCTCACCACACAGTGAACGCCGGGTCGGCTCCTGCAGGTGAAGTTCGTCGGTCGCCCGAAGGTGCAGTTGTGATGGAACGAGCAGGTGATGCAGTCGAACGGCAGTTTGGTGCACAGGCCTCCACTGGGACACCTGTCTGTGTAGTTCTCCGTCAGCACTGGAGACGCTGCACACACACACACACAACAGATGTTTCAATCTCACACTGCTGCTCGTCTGCATGAGGAACTGTGTGTGTGTCTCACCTGAGGACGAGGTCAGGGCCGCTGGGCTGCTCATCACTGGGTTCTGCTGAGCCGTGAACGGAGGATCCGGACCAACATGAGCAGAACTCAGATACCCTGAGGAGAGAGAGACCACATCACCTGTATATATATATATTAAAGGTATTCAACTTTATGGTTTTTCTGTAAAATATAATAATAAAAATCAAATATTATGTTTTATTTTATTTGTACATAGTATTATTAATTTTTTCTTCTTCTTTTAGTTTTTATAATTAAATGATGTTATTGTGTAGTCTTACTGAATGGGGAAATTGATTTTCTTCTGTTACTGTCCTTCGCTGATGACATGATTGAATCGTCTCTTTAAATTCAACAACATAATGCCGTCTAAGTGTGATTGTCTTATGAATGAACCCTAGTATTTAGATGGACCCCATGCCATCACTAATGTACTGTCCCAAACACACGGTTCTTCAGAACAACACCGCACTAATAGAGTTACCGAAGCACTGTTTCCCATCTTACCGATCACACATTTGGAGTAAATGTCCAGCAGCAGCAGAACCAGGATCATATACGAGCTCATGATGTTCCGTCCGCGTTCAAAAACCCATTTCAGTCCGTTCGCAGTCATCCCGAACACTGGTTTTGTTCTGGTTCTGCAGCCCGACGGACGAACTCCACTTCCGCTTCCGAGACCCCACGGCTGCTCGTTCAAAATAAAAGTGCGATAACGGAGGAGATTGCTTTATTTTATTTAGTTTAGTTATTTTATTTTATTTAGTTAGAATTTAAGTTATTTTTTATCTCTCTTTAAAAAAAATTAAACGTTTCCCTGGTAGATATATTTGTTTATTTTTCAAACCAAGAGAAAACATCCAGGCTAGTCAACTAGCCTAGCTGAAATTGAAATTAAAAGGGATAGCTAGTTCACACAAAAAATGACAATTATGTCATTAATCTCTCACTCTCATGTCGTTCAAATCCAAGACTTTTGTTCATTTTCGGAACACAGATGAACAAGATCTTGACAGCAACGCAGATACCACTTTCATAAAGTAATCCATCCAACTCGGTCTTTGGAGACTTTTTTTTTTTACCTCTTTGTTCACAAAATATTAATCTCAAATGCTGCAACGCGCGAAAGGTCTTGAACAAATTGAGGGGGAGTAATTAATTACATATTAATTTTGGGTTAAACTATTATTTTATTTTATATCGAGTAGCCAAAATATTTCCGTTAACTTGCGTTTTATAATGGAGTAAAATGAAAAAGGGAATATTTGATTAATTATTAAATTCACTATGATTCTGAATGGCTCAACATTGGACATTTTGATTGGGTATATGATGTTTCTCAGAACCTGAACGTGTAAACTTCCAAAATAACAAACCAGAAACATGATGTTGAATCTTTGAGAGTCTTTATTGCACACCATTAGCACACAAACATCCAGACACTTTAACACCAAACCATCACATCATTCACACGGCCAGCGATCATCATCTTAAACCGTGTCGTTTTCCTCCTTCATATTCCCATCTTCCTTCGTCAGGTTTCATGCCGATTCTGTAAAATGAAATCCCACGACTTTAAGCACTACTTTTTTGGATTTCAAAGAACTAAAATTAACACATCAAACTAAACCTTTATTTATTTATTTATTTATTTATTTTTTACTGAAATTACATATGGTATCTGATGTTTCACATCATAGAGATCCGAAGAATGAAAGTTCATGTGAATAGCTCTATATCTCAGACGAGCTGCAGCGTTCACTTTATGTGAAAAGATTGTGGGGTTTTTCCCAAAAAAAAGTAACACAAATTTCAAGCTCTTTTCATAAATATGGCAGTTTTCAAGGGTTTTCCAGGATTTAAATGGAGTCAAAGTGAAAGTCAAGCACTTGAAGCGCAGTACGAACCCTGCGGGACTCAGAAGTCTTCCTCAGCGCTGCGGCACCGGGACCGCCGGATCCGAGTCAGTCTGGCCATCACCTCCTCCACACACACTTCTCCGTGCACCTTGTTGTCTCTGGTGCGCACATTCACACTGTTCGTGGCACGCTCCTTCTCTCCTACCACTGCCAGACAAACACACACACACACAGCTGGTGCATCAGTGTATGGATCAGTGTTGGGGAAGATTACTTTTTAAAGTAATGCAAAACAAAATTGCTTTACTCCCACCAAAAGGGACACTTTACCTGACGGGGTGTGCATAAGACTGACATGACATGAATATGAAGGAGGGTTTGTTTATGCATGCTTATGTCAATTCGCTCAATTATGACATTTTTAATACAAATATGACATTGAGATGTCTTTGTTATGACACCTCACCTTGCCCAGATGTTTCGATCTGAATTTGAGCAGTCGAATTTGATCAACCTGAATCTATTTTATCTGAAATTCGGTAAGTTGATTTTTTTTTTGTATCTGAATTTGTGAGCATTGAAAAAATGTTAATCGAAATACAGGTTTTTAAAATGGAAATCAAGAATTGCCATAGGCCTGTTTAAATTTCAGAGGTAAATTCGGATAAATTGATGAATAAATAAATGAATAAATTAATGGATGAATAAATTCAGATACATGGTTTCCAAAGTAAAATAATTTCAAAAGGGTGAATTCAGAGCAAATAAATGTTTCAAAACTAAGTATTCAGTGGCTGTTCAATTTCAAACATTTATGTCTCTTTGCTTCCATACCTTTTAGGGAAAGTAATGCATTACAATATTGCGCTTCTCCCAAATAAAGCTGTCAGTCAATAAAAGAGAAAAAGTAACTAACGTTACTTATTTGAGTTAGTCACGCTAGTTATAAACTTTGTAAATTACTTTAGTAGTTACTTGAAAAAGTAATCTGCTTATGTAACTGCTAATCTGCTAAAGTAATGAGTAACCCTTAACAGTGTGTCAGTGTCGGAAACTCCGTCATCAGGCCTTGCGTCTTACCCAGGATGAAGTTGTACTGCGCCAGCTGTGCGTTGCGAATTTTCTTGTTCAGAAGGCAACTGGAATCCAAATCAGCATCGGCCATAAAACCAGCCTCGACAAACCGTTTAAAGACCTGGAGCGGGAGAAGATCAACTTAAGTTCATAAATCCTCTCAATTCAGACTTTTTTTTATGCATACGTAGATTATTTCTTACATTTCCGTCTTTTTTCTCACAATCGTAATTTATTTCTTGCAATTCTGACTTTTTTAATTGCAATTGTAACTTTATTCTCCCAATCATAGTTAATTTCTTTCAATTGTAGTTTATTTCTCACAATTCAGACTTTTTAAACGCAAGTTTATATCTCGCAATTCTGGCTTTTTTCTCGCAATCGTAGATTATTTCTTACATTTCCATCTTTTTTCTCGTAATCGTAGATTATTTCTTGCAATTCTGACTTTTTTTAATCGCAATTCTGACTTTATTCTCCCAATCATAGTTAATTTCTTTCAATTGTAGTTTATTTCTCACAATTCAGACTTTTTTCTTGTAAACGCAAGTTTATATCTTGCAAATCCAGCTTTTTTCTCGCTATCATAGATTATTTCTCGCAATGCTGACTTTTTTCTTGTAATCGTAGATTACTTCTTGCAATTCTGACTTTTTCTTGTAATCGCACTTGAATCGTTCATGATAAGAGCAGGAACATGTTTACCTTTATAGTCTAAAATTAAAAGACATATAAAATCAGTCTCTGTTGTTCAGTAAGTGATGACGGAGCTGATGTTGTACCTGTTTGGCGTATTCTTCGAGAGACGGGTTAACCGGCACCAGCATCACCTGACGTGGAGACAGCCACAGCGGCCTGAGGAGACACAGACGCAACAGAACAAGACCTGATGTATGAGACTACAGTCATTCAAAGTACAATCACTTTTCAGACAACAACCAAAACGTGACACAGCTTTGAGAAGACGGCTGTATTGCCGCTTAATGTAGAGGAGTTTTCGTATTTCTGATCCATTTAAATTAAATAAAAATGTTCCTACTTATCGCTAACAATATCAACACTGATTAAACTGATCTGAAACAGTTACTCACCATTTCCCGGCGTAGTTCTCGGTGAGGATGGCGATCATTCGCTCCACTGAGCCCAGAATGGCGCGGTGAATGATCACCGGTCTGGCCTTGTCATCCCCATCTTTCCTGCAACGGTTCAGACAGTTAAAGGCGCAGTGTGCGATTATTAGCGGCGAGGTTGTGAATAGCACTCAACAGAAGTTACAGTGGCGGACAGGAAGTGATGTCGTCGTCTGAGACAGCAGCCAGTTAAACACTGAGGTTTCTTTACAAAATAAATGAGGAAATCAGGTTTACTTAATTATTCAGTTATTGCGAATATTATTGTGACTTGTTCATCATTGTGTCAGTGTTTCATTCGCTGACTTTAGCAGCTTCTTTACACGAAGAACAACATAGTGACGAAACCCGTTTGTCCGCTCAGGGCCACCGTAAGCGGATGTAAGCGGACCCGCGGTGTGTGTAGAGAGAAACGCCTCAGTCTAAGCTAATAAACACATAACGCGTCTTTATACACCACTGAAAACATAGTTATGTATATGATCCTCCTAAATATTACACACTACACCTTTAAAACACATGAGAGAGTTTACTGTGAGTGCGGAGCTGTGCTCACCCCACATATGTGAGATTGAAGCGCACGGGTAACTGGAAGTCCAGCTGAATCGTGGCGCACTGATGATAACGGCCGATGGCGTCTTTAATCTGGATGTCAATCTGGAGCAGAAGAGTCAGAGAAAAGATTATTCCTGCTGGGAAACGTCTCGATTTGGAAGCTTGTTTCCGCCATGGAAAGCGTAAAAATAAAAAATGTTTGCTTGAGAAATACACTATGAAAAGTCAGAATTGCATAGAGAAATTCTGAGAAAGTCAGATTTGGAGATAAAAATTCGCAATTGTAATATATATCTCAGACTTTTTTTTGGAATTGTAAATTTAATTCTTCTAATTTTGCCTTTTTTAAAATCGCAAGTTTTATTTCTCACAATTATTAAATTTTTCTCGCAAGTGTAGTTTATGGTAATTCTGAATATCTCGCAATCTAAATTTATATCTCGCAATTCCAAATTTTCCACAATTATGAGTTCGCTTGCGATTATTAAATTTTTCTCGCAATCGTAGTTTATCGGAATTCTGAATTTCTCGCAATCTAAATTTATCTCACAATTTCCGGAATCATAATTTATTTCTCCCAATTCTCACTTTTCAGAATTAAGGGTTTTCTCGCAATTCTGAAAATTCTCACAATCAGTTTATCACAATTCTGACTTTCACACAATTGCAAGTTTCTATTTTGCAATTCTCACCGTATATCTTATAAAAAGTCATAGTTGTGTGAGATAAACGAGTCAGAAAATGGCAGAACCGTTTTGTAAAAGTTTCTCATGATGGAAGCAAGCTTCTACAGGTCGCTGTGATTTCTGAACGCAACATCAGTCACGAAGAGTTCTGACCTTTGGTCCGTAAAAAGCGCCATCGCCAGGATTCAGCTTCCACGGCTCTCCGAACTCGTTCAGGCTGTTCTCCAGTTGCTGTTAAGATAAGCCTGAGTTAAGACTGAACACAAACACCCCAGATCTCAGAGACTGCAGTTAAATGGCATTCTGGGACCTTCTCCGCCTGATTCCACACGGCAACATCGCCCAGAAACTTCTCGGGACGCGTGGAGAGATGCAGCTGGAAGGAGAAGCCGAAGACGTCGTAGATGCAGCGCAGGAAATCCAGACAACCCTTCATCTCAGACTCGATCTGAAACACCAACACAGATCTGAAGAGCTGATCCATTTTTTCATCTTATCCATTTTATTATTTGTGTTATTTTATGAGGAAAACTTTACCAAAAACTTATTTATAAAGTCTGATGCAAAGATTAAAAGTGCATTAAATAATAGAAAAAAAATAGTTTTCTGGATAAACATAGATGAATGAAGTCTAACTGCAGGGCTTGGAGGGAAAGGATGAAGGTGGGATGAGTGCTGAAGTGTGTTTGTGATGTGTTTTCCCCACACCTGATCCATAGAGCAGAAGATGTGAGCGTCGTCCTGCTGGAAGCGCCGGACCCTCGTCAGACCCGTCAGCGTTCCCGAGAGTTCGTTCCGGTGCAGCACACCGAAGTCGGCCAGTCTGAGAGGAAGCTCTCGCCAGGAGCGCGGCCGGTGCCCGAACATCAGGCTGGAGGAACACACACACACACACACACACACACACACACGGACATCATGATGGATGGGGTTGTGTTGTGTTGGGTCGAGTTGTGTTGTGTTTAGTTGGATTGGGTAAAGTTGAGTTGGGTTTAGTTGGGTTGAGTTGAGTTGTTTAGTTGTGTTTAGTTGGGTGGGTTGAGTTGCGTTTAGCTAGGTTGGACTTAACTGGGTTGAGTTAAGTTGGGTGGAGTTGGGTTGAGTTGTGTTTAAGTGGGTTTAGCGAGTTGAGTTGTGTTTAGTTGTGTTGTTTTATGTTTAGTTGGGTTGAGTTGTTGTGTGGTTTGTGTGGTTTTGTTGTATTCAGTTTGGTGGGTTGAGTTGTGTTTAGCTAGGTTGGGTTGAACTGGGTTGAGTTAGGTTGGGTTGGGTTGGGTTTAGTTGGGTTGAATTGTGTTGTGTTGAGATGTCTTGTGTTTAAGTTGGAAATTTAGTTGTCAATTCTACACTCAACAAATTTATAAACGGATTATAATGCAGTGTAAATATAATTTAGTACCATAAAATCCACTAAAAATACAAAATATTATATTGCGCTAAAATATAGTACATTAAGTTCATTGAAAAAAAAGAATGTCTGTGATTTTTGACGGAAACACTTAAGAATGTTGAGATCTAGATCTGATGTAGATCTGATATAGATATGATGTAGATATGATGTAGATATGATGTAGATATGATGTAGATATGATGTAGATATGATGTAGATATGATGTAGATCTGATATAGATATGATATAGATATGATGTAGATATGATCTAGATATGATGTAGATCTGATGTAGATCTGATGTAGATCTGCTGATTGTTCACCAGTGTCCGGGACAGTTCATGGGCTTCAGAGCGAACACGTCCTGCTCCACCGCGAACGAGAACATGTTCTCGCTGTACAGCTGCCAGTGACCCGACGTCTCCCACAGTTTAGAGTTATAGATGTTCGGAGACGCAACCTCCTGAAAGCCACGCCGACAGTACTCCTCCTGCACACACACACACACACACACACACACACACATCAATTACATTCAATTCTGTTCAGTTTAAGATCATTTTTCATTCCACTGGACTCTATAAAGTCCTTGTAGAACTGCAGTTTATTGCCAGTACAACTGAAATGGATAACAAGTTCACACACACACAGACACAGAACTGGTGTGTTTTGCGTGCACACACACACACACGTACCCTGATGAACTCGGTCAGTGTGTTGTAGATGAACGCTCCTCGGGGCAGAAAGAAGCAGCTTCCAGGACTCAGATCGTGGAAGAAGAACAGCTCCTGATCCTGTCAAACACACACACACACACACTTCAACAACCCCGCGCATGAGGAGGAAGTGACATCACCGCTCCGCAGGAAGTGATCTGACAAACGCCTCAACGACAGTACAGAAGTAGACAGGATAATCCGCTCTATATCACGAGGAAAAACACTTTCACCATGAATACATAAACAGCCAATCGATTCGATTATAGAAATATTAACTTCCATCTTCAAATAAATATTTTATGGATTTGTCGGATGAAAAGGTGACTCTGATCAGTAAATCTCACACACACACACACACCTTCCCGATCCTGCGGTGGTCTCGGCTTCTGGCCTCCTCCTGGATCCGCTCCCACTCCTTCATCATCCTGCTGTCGGGAAAAGAGATCCCGTAGATCCGCTGCAGCGTCTCCATGTCGGAGCGCCCTTCCCAGTACGTGGAGGAGTTCTGGACAACACACACACACCTTCAGTTCAATTCAATTCAAGTCAAGTCAAATCAGATCTTCTCCATTTTTATTCAGTTAAGTTCAATTCAATTCAATTCGATTTCATTCAATTCAATTCAGTTCTGTTTCATTCAGTTCAATCAATTAGATTTGATTCCATTCTATTCTGTTCCAGTGTGTTCCATTCCATTCAGTCAAATTCAATTAGATTCAATTTAACATAATTATGTTTGGTTCAATTTAATTCATTTCACTTCATCTTTACATTTTTATTCCATTAAGTTCAATTCAAATCAATTTAATTTCATTAAATTAATTTTTTTTTCTGTTACATTCAATTCACTATAATTCTGTTCCTTTCTATTCCAATTAATTAAATTCAGTTCCATTTGATTCAGATCAATTAAATTCTGTACAGTTCAGTTCAATTTAATTATGTTCTGTTTAATTTAATTCTGTCCATTCAATTAAATTCAGATCCATTTAATTCTGTACAATTCAGTTCAATTAGATTTGATTAAATTCTGTTCTATTCCAGTGTGTTCCATTACACTCAGTTAAACTAAATTCAACTCAATTCAATATAATTTAATTATGTGTACAATTCAGTTCTATTCCATTCAGTTCAATTAGATTTGATTCAATTCAATTCTGTTCCAGCGCCTTCCATTAAATTCAGTTCAGTTCAATAATTTAATTCTATTTGAATTCAATTCAGTAAAATTAAGTTCTGTTCTATTTAATTCAGTTAAATTACATTTAAATCCATTAAATAAAATTAAATCCAATTCAGTTGAATGATATTAGTCTAAGACCATTCCTGCCTCCACTGGACTGATGTCACACTATAAAGCGCTGTAGAACTGCAAAAGCTGAGTTACCTTATAGATCTTGAGTGCTTTGATCCTTCCGGTGTGCCGTACATGCGGGCCGCGGCACAGGTCGATCAAAGGGCCACACCTGAGACAGGGAGAGTTCGTCACACACACACTACAGCATCCGTATGGACAAACATCACTTCCTGTTACCTGTAGACCGTCGTGGTCACCGTGGAAACCTTCTCGTTCAGGATGCGACACTTGAACTTGTTGTACTAGAAAAAGAGGAAACACTTTGTTAACTAACAGAGCGCGATACATTCTATAACATTTATTAATCTTTGTTAATGTTAGATGATTAAAACCAGCGGTTTATTGTTAAGAGATTCAACTTTTGATTTTAAAAATGTATTATTAAACCTTGAACATCTGGAGCAGCGTCTCCTTCCGCACCTCCAGTCTCTCGAACGGCTGCTTGTCCTTGATGATGCCTCGGCAGAGGAGCTCCAGATCAGCAAACTCTGAGCTCGACACTCCTCTGTCAACACACACACACACACACACTGATGATGACGAGGCCACATGTGATGAAGAAGATCAGCTGAGGAACACACACTCACTTGTGTCCGTCCAGGAACATGTCGTAGTAGAAGCCGTTCTCGATGGGCGGGCCGTAGCAGAGACACCCGCCGTAGAAACACTCCATGGCCTCGCCCAGGATATGAGCGCTCGAGTGCCAGTACACCTGAGGCCCAAACAACCGTGTGTGTAGAATCACATTCAACTCAACTCTATTCTGTTCAGTTCAATTTAATTGGTACATTCAATTCAATTCATATCAATGTAATTCTGTTCCATTTAATTCCGTTTCATTCTGCTGTGTTCAATTTACTGTTTTGTTCCATTAATTTTATTATATTAAATTACATTCAATTTTATTCTGTTAGGTTTGATTCAATTCAATTGGGTACAATTTAGTCCTGTTGAAATTCAATACCGTTTAAATCTGTGTTGTTAAAATTGTTGTTCCATTTAATTTTATTCCAATAAATTATATTAAATTCAAGTATGTTCACTTCAGTTCTGCTCCGTTCCATTCTGTTTAGTTTCCAATCCATTCAATTTCATTCAATTCAATGAGAGAGAGAGACTCACACTCTAGCACACTTTCACTCACTCTCTCTCTCACACACTCTCTCTCACACACACACACACACTCTCTCTCACACACACACACACACACACACTGGTTAACTCACGGCCTGAGCGTCCTCATGGTCGAAGCGCAGCAGCTCCAGACTGCAGTCGGTCTCCAGCGGTCGGTCCAGATCCCACAGTTCCCCGTTCACACGCGCGATCACACAGTTATCCGCCAGACCTCGACTGCACAACACACACACACACACACACACAGTCAGCATGACCCCAGTCACACACAGGTTAGACTATCCCACATCTCCTCACCTGAGGGCACAGGCCAGCTGATACGGGGTGCTGACCCAGGCCGTGGCCGTGAGTGTGTGTCCGTCCGGCAGAGACACACTGATGGAGTGAGAGAGGGCCGCTCGCTCGGCCAGAAGAGCATCGCTCTCCTCCTTCAGACGCTCGTAGAGTTCCAGACGCTCAGAGACGAAACCAGGCCACGACCTCAGCGTCTACAGGGATGAGGAGAGGAAGAGCTCAGTGTGTGTGTGTGTGTGTGTGTGTGTGTGTGTGTGTGTGTGTGTGTGTGTGTCACTGATGCTCTTCCTGTTACTGTACCTCAGAGTCAGGCTTCTCCTTCTGCTTCTCTTCAGCATCTGATGCACTGGATCGTGACGGTGCAGAATTCTGCTGAAATACACAAGATTAGATAGATAGATAGATAGATAGATAGATAGATAGATAGATAGATAGATAGATAGATAGATAGATAGATGTTGCAGGTCAGTTTTAGAGTCTCGCACCTTTAAGTGGATCTTCTGTTTTGGTTCTTCAGGCTTATTCTGGCTCTTCTGTGTCTTTGTCTCCTTCTTCTCCTCCTCTTTCTTCTTTTTCTTCCCCTTCTCCTCCTTCTTCTCCTCCTCTTTCTCCTCCTTCTTCTTCTCCTCCTCGAGGCTCCTGCGGAGGTGCACTAGCCGGTACCGGAGCTTCTGGTTCTCGGTGATCAGATCGTCCAGGTCCGGGCCGCTGGTTGTGAAGTCGGACCCGTCCGTCAGTACCTCCTGCAGGCGGAGGATTTCGCCACGCAACGCCTCGACCTGCGCCTCCTGAGCGGACAGACGCTCCGCAACGCGCTCCGCCATCTTTACAGCTCACAGCTGACGCGACGCGAGTGGACATCGAGTTCTGTGAGAGACAGGAACTGATCTCTCCAGCAGGAGGCGCTGCGGGGCCCAGACTGCACCACACTCCGCTGAGATGCATGCGAAGCCAACGAGTTAAATATATATATTTTTGCTGAATGGGTTACACAGAATTCGGCAAAGTTTGAGCATATAAATGAATGGCATACAGATTACTGAGAACGAAGAGGTTTATAGGAGAAAGTGGAGCAGATACCTGACATTAGGATATTGAGGGTATATCTACGCAATAAGAGTTTCCCAGGCGCGTATTGGTGAATAACTCCTTCACATTCTTACTTTAATTATAGAAATAATATTTTGTGCACTTTTAAAAAAAGTTTGTTTTTTGCAGATTTATTCTAGCAATCTTCAGGCAATTGCAGTATTGGATGGGTAATATTTGCTTAAAAATACCTTTTATCGATATAGCTTTCAAGCAGGTATAATGTGTGTATTCTGTTGTGTTCTTTTGAATTGTTGCATTTGTATTTTATTGTATCAGATTCCAGTTGTACATTGAGTTCGGTTGAAATAAAAAAACTGGATCATAACGATAATTTTTGACTAAATCATTTTTTGCTGGAAAGGCTTATATTAAATTGCTACAAAAATGTTTTAAGAATAAAAGCTGTTGCTCACAGATCTAATTTAAGAGAGATACAAATGAAATAAAATCACTATCAAATATAATCGCGCTGATTCTGAATAAAGTAAACAGACAAGAATTTACACCTTAAGAATGGCAGTAATACATAGGTGCTTTGAGAGAAAAAAAAAACACAAAATGAAGAGCAAAAATCGAGAAATTATTCTGTTAACACACTCTATCCGACCAATCAGACGCAACCCGACACAACCTCCGCCCGTTTCTACACTCTAGAATTCATGTTGATTTCCATTCTAGCAGCGAATTCTATTAACATGAGCTGAAGTGTATTTATAGCACCGCATGCATGACCCATAACAGAAATACTTTAGAAGGTTATTTCTATGTATAGAAGCCCATGGATGACACATAAGAAAAAAAATCATGCTAAGTAAATCATAATGACTGTCACAATTTTGACAATTAGCTCTAATTATGAAATAACAAGCCAATTTTGACTTTTTATGTCATTATTATGACATAAAAAGTAAACCACGATATACTAAGTTGTTAAAAAGTTGAAATGATGATAAAAATGAATTGTCGCAGTACCAGCTCTGGCCGGCAGGTGTCAGTGATGTGAGCGATGACGTCAATGTGCGGAAGTAAACACACCGCAGCGTTTCACGTTCATGAAATGCATAAGATCCTCTGATCATGTATTAAATAATATTAATATTATTAATAATAACAAGTTAACAGTCCGGGGTTGAATCGTACGCTTTAATGTCTCAGATCAGGCAGCAGAAGAAAGCGCTGTGCTGTGAATATCACTGATTATTGATTATTGATGTGTGTTCGGGATGGCTGCGGGTTTCGCTCCGCCGAAGCTCAGAGACTTTATTCTCACAGAGAAACTGGGAAGCGGCACATACGCCACAGTTTACAAAGCGTTCAGAAAGGCGAGTGGTTATTGGTGATGTGATGTGTGTGTGTTATTGAGGATGATGATGTTCTGATGGACAGGTGATTGGTTGCAGAATGACAGCAGGGAAGCGGTGGCTGTGAAGGTGGTCAGTAAGAAAAGTCTCAATAAAACCTCAATGGAAAATCTTCTGACTGAGATTGAGATCCTGAAGACGGTCCGTCATCCTCATATAGTGCAGCTCAAAGACTTCCAGGTACAGATTCCCAGCATTCAGTTCTCTCTCTGTGTGTTATTGTGCTGGTATATCTCTCCTCATCTCTGTCTCTATCTGTCAGTGGGACAGTGAGAACATCTATCTGATTCTGGAGTGGTGTTCAGGAGGAGATCTGTCCAGTTTTATCCGCAGTCGACGGATTCTTCCGGAAAGAGTCGCGCGCCGGTGCCTACAGCAGATTGGTACGAAACAAATGACTGATACAGACTGATTCAGATGAGAAAACCAGAGCCAGTGATGTTGTGTGTGTTTCAGCATGTGCTCTTCAGTTTCTCCATGAGAAGAACATCTCTCATCTGGACCTCAAGCCTCAGAACATTCTCCTGAGTGGAAACGTATTGAAGCTCGCAGGTGAAACTCGCATGTGATTTTTACTTCAGCATCTCACCAAAGCACGAATCCAGCGTAACAGTGGGAATGTATTTTTTTTAAAAATCACAGCTTCCTCGGAATGGTCAGAAATTTGGTGACTTTGTTGGTATTTGGTATTTGAACACCCCAAAAAATTGGGGACAGGATGTGAATAGTGTAAGTGGTTGTAAATAAAATAGTCACACTTGGGGTGTTCGGGTCCAAATGGACCCGCATGGAAAATGAATGGGAAATTGGCAAAAATGTGAAAATACTGAGTTTTTTTGTGCGTACAATCTACAAATCAGCCACGATCTTGAAAAAAAGCACACAACAGTGAAGGGGTGAATCTATAAAACATCAAGAGTGCAAAACAGACACACACACACACACACACTTTTATACACAAACACACCAAAAAATTCAGATTATACATGTGTTTTGCATTTTTAAAATGCTCAGTTTGTCCACCAGATGGCGTCCATCTCATTTCAAAAATTGCTTTTATGAGGCCTAGGCTTGACTCTAAAATGAAATACAGCTTTAAAAAAAAATAAAAAAAAATATATTTTAAAAAAAATATTTTTTCTATTATGCTCAATGGGGGGAATTTTTTCATCATTATTGCATTAATACTAATTATATATATATATTTTTTAAATTTTCTCAAAACACCAAAAAAGAAAATAAAAAATATTATAAAAAATGAGTAAAAAAAAAAAAAAAATCATGATTTTTTTTTTTTTTAAATATGAATCCGAAAACCCCGAGTGTGACTCTGAAACGAACAACCCCAGAGGGTTAATAGAGGAAACTGTCAATAAACGAGTAAAACAAACGATTATCAGTTAAAACTAAAGCTCAGACTCCGTGTTTCTCACGACAGACCAGAGATCCAGAAATACCTCAGATTTCATGTCAAATCTATTTATACGGTCAATCTCAAAGCTCTTCCTCGTTTTAGATGCGTTTAGTGTGTTTTTCACGGCTGAAAGCAAAAAAAAAAAATCTTTTTCGGCAACACTTGATCCAATAATGCTAACACTTTCTCTATTAAAGTAATACTGCATTAGACCGCTACACTGAGACGGTCCTATTGTTAGTTTCACTGCGTCAGTTGCTCTCCTCAGTTGTAAGTCTCTTTGAATAAAAGCATCTGTGTGTATGTGTGTGTGTGTGTGTGTGTGTGTGTGTAGACTTTGGTTTTGCGCAGTACATGAGCCCGTGGGACGAGCAGCACGCGCTCAGAGGCTCTCCTCTCTACATGGCTCCAGAGATGGTGTGTCGCCGGCACTACGACGCTCGCGTGGATCTGTGGTCCGTCGGGGTCATTCTGTACGGTCAGTCACTGTTATTTGCTCCCCAACATTCTTCAAAGTATCTTTCCACAAAAAAAAAAATAATAATAATAATGAGAAATGTGATTGTTGATCATCAGATCCTCATATTAGAGTGATTTCTGAAGGGTCATGTGACACTGAAGACTGGAGTAATGATGATAAACGTTCACAGGAATAAATTACACTTTACTATATATTAGGGATGCACGATATATCGGTATTGGCTGATATTAATTTTTAATGTTATCGGCCGATATTTTCGAAGTTTTTGAACGTGTGTGTGTGTGTGTGTTTCTGAGGGCAGAAGCTTTATTTGGACGAGCTCCGTTCGCCTCGCGCTCCTTCACTGAACTGGAAGAGAAGATCCGCAGTGAGAAACCCGTCGAGGTGAGACTCGTGTTTACAGATCGAGTGACAGGTTTTAGCTCCGCCCTCATCATCAGAGATCCCTCAAGAGGAACTGATTCAGGATTATTAACACAAAAAATTATTATCATTTAGAATGAACACCCTAATATTCCATAAACAAATGAGATTTCAGGGGAGTTCCTATAATCACCACTAGATGGCGCAGTTGTTCCAGACATTGACGTGACCTGCACTGTGTGTGTGTGTGTGTGTGTGTGTGATGGGCAGGTTTAGGGGTCGGGTTAGTTTAGGGGAATGGAATATACAGTTTGTACAGTAACAATTACGTCAATGGATTGTCCTTACAAGTATAGCAAAACAGCCCTGTGTGTGTGTGTGTGTGTGTAGCTGCCGTGCGGAGCCAGAGTTTCCCGAGACTGTCGAGATCTCCTGCTCCGGCTGCTGGAGAGAGACCCGGACACACGCATCTCCTTCCGCGAGTTCTTCCTTCACGCGTTCGTGGATCTGGAGCACATGCCGAGCGCCGAGAGCCTGCCGAAGGCCGTGAGTGTGTTATAACACACACACACACACACACACACAATGGGTCTCATTCATGAAACATTCGTAAATATACGAGTAAATATGAGAGTGATTTGCGCGTAAAGAGAACTTCCCGAAAACTCTTCTCCTGATTCACAAATACTTCGTAAATGTCAGATGTGATAGTAAAATGTGTGTATGTGCTAATGAATTCCAACCAATCGTAAATGGGATGCGCGTGCACGTTCATTCTCAATTATTCCATTAATCAGGCCCATTATATCTGACTGACATCTATATGCATATAATAACATGAATGCGAATGAAAAAGAAAGATTTCTCGGATGCAGAAATTAAAGTTTTATTACCACAAGTTCATACAAAACGCCACATTTTATTTTCAAGCGTAGCCTACATAGTGGCGGATCAGGTCCTTAAAAAGGAAGCAATTGGCAGCATATTACAGATGCAGTTAATGGAGTTTCATCTGGTAATCGAACAGTCCCAGAAGTGAGAAACAAATGGTTTGACATTAAGCTTGACAGCTAAAAACGAATTAGTTGACTTCGGAAAAATCGTATTCAAACTGGAGAAGGACCGCCATCGATCACCAGCTCTGCTGACTCTCATAATAAAAGTAAAAAGAAAAAACGTATGTAATTACTATATAAAATATTTTTTTTTCAAAATGCTGTTTAAATATGTACCCATTGGTGATTTAAAATGCAGCCTTATTAATGAGCAAAACGTTCGGTTGTTAAGCGCACCATTTACACGTGGCTGGGAGCAGGTGTAGATTTCTTGCGTACCAACTAACATTTGGAAAATACGAACATTTTAATGAATCCGAAAATTTACTCCAGAACCATTTTACACACGATTTACACACAAATTCGTTCTGCTCGTGTTTCATGAATGAGACCCATTGAGTAACTCCATGTTACTCAGACTCCATGTCGCTGGCGTCATGTTATATATCGAAGAGCTCGCTGTCACCGTTTCCTGATTCAACTACATATTGATTAGAGATAAACTGGTATCCACCGATTTATGTTCATTTTAATGTTATCGGCCCGATAAGAAAGTTTGTCCGATATATTAAAGCTGATAGTCATATAGTAGATAAAATCATAATGAGAACATTATAATCATGTGTTTGGTTGAGGCTTTTAATGCCGAGAATTTTGCTTTTGGAATCAGGTTCTCAAAAATTATCTAAAAATTTAGATTTAGGTTTATCGGGCAATATATCGGCTTTTAAATATACAGGTGAAACTCAGGTGAAAAATGGTGCAAAAGTTCATTTATTTCAGTAATTCAACTTAAAAGCTGAAACTAATATATTATATAGACTCATTACATGCAAAGTGAGATATTTCACGCCTTTATTTGTTATAATTGTGATGATTATGGCTTACAGATATGAAAACCTTTTCACAATATTCTCATTTTGAATTTGGGGTTTTCACATTTGTAATCCATAATCATCACAATTATGACAAATGAAGGCTTGAAATATCTCACTTTGAATGTAATGAGTCTATATAATATATTAGTGTCACCTTTTAAGTTGAATTACTGAAATAAATGAACTTTTGCACCATTTTGTAATTTTTCGAGTTTCACCTGTAGGATGCATGTTAAGATGTTTGGAATCAGGCTCTCAAACATTTGGATTTAGGTTTATCGGTGTTATAAAGAGTGCGGTTGTGTGCGGTGTTGTCCTGCAGAGGGCGCTGGTGACGCAGGCGGTGCAGAAGGACCAGGACGGGCAGCGAGCGGCGGCGCTGTCTCTCTACTGCAGTGCACTCGAACACTTCGTCCCCGCCATCCACTGTAAGACTCGCGCGCCTCACACATCGATACACACACACGACACACACATCTCACGGTCTCTCTGCTTTCAGACGAACCTGACCGACTGAGGAAGGAAGCGCTGAGACAGAAGGTGACTCGGAGAACCGTGAGAACCCGGTGATGATGAACCGTGACTCATGTCTGCTGTGTTCTCTCAGGTCAACCAGTACGTGTCTCGAGCCGAGGAGCTCAAAGCTCTGGTCAGATCCGACAATAAAATCAGTTTTGAGGCGGCAAAATCAACCAGGAACATATTAATAGGTAACAGAACCACACCACACGGATCTAACCTGGGCTCGTGCTTGAGTTTGACTTTTGACAATTGAGGTCCTGGAAAACATTCATCAAGAGGAGCTTGAAAAGTGTCTTGAATTTCGAATATTAGGGTCAATCGAATATTAATGGGAAAAATCAGTTTGTATAACGATATAAGGACAGCACTGGTCAATGGACTGATCTCTGTGAAGTGAAACATCAGATACCATATATATATATATATATATATAAATAATAAAGATATTGTTTGATAAGTGCTGATTGTAGTCCTTGAAATCCAAAAAAGTAGTGCTTGAAAAGTCTTAATGTGTCGGAGCGCTGTCTGCCATCATGAACCAGTGTGATTCTGAACTCCACAGAGCTGTTCCGGGATCAGCCGCGCGTGCTGAGCGCTCTGGAGGTGGCGTCCAGCGCTGTGTCTCGGGTCAGTGCCATAGCGGCTCATTCATATATAATATACTGATATATATGTGTACTAAATAATGCTAATTTTACATTTTAAATGTCATGATTTGTCAACAAACTAGTATTAATTAGTTCAATGAGCTCATTGTTTCTGCCTTAAATTTCACATTGTTTAAATTAATAAATTTGAATTTAAATTTGAAAATTTTAAATTTGAATTTTCTGAAGTGATAACAGATCACTGTAAACTGTAATATGGACTTCTGTGAAGGTGCTGTGAAATGATGTGTATTGTGAAAAGCGCTTTACAAAAAATGTGAATTGACTTCAGCGTCATTCAGTGTTGCATGATGGGTAATGGAGTTGCGATGGGCTGTGTGTGCAGGAGGAGAGCGGAGCTGAGGACTACGACACTCTTGATTTATACCAGCAGAGTTTGGGCGAACTACTCTTGGCACTGGCAGGTAAAGTCACACACACACACACACACACACACCCCAGTCCAGATGTGGCGCTGAGTGTGTGCCAGGACGGCGTGTGTGGTACGATCTCTGCCATCTGGATCTCATTGAGATCAGCTCTCAGTGTTATTAAATACTGAAACAAATGAAAGCTGTTATCTCTAAAGCAGCGGAGGCTTGAGAATGAAGTGAGCTCAGAGAACGAGACCGAGACCCGCTGCTGATCTGGCGCGCCGCTAATGCCAGCGCTAGGCTAATCAAAACACAGACACTCCATGTGCCAGACTCGGGCATAATAAGCCTGCTTGTGAACCGTTTCTTCATTACTCAGTGTTTAAGGCCCGTGTACACCCAGGACGATAGCGATATAGGTCTAATAACGTAACTATATAGAGAAACGAGATCGTTGGGATCACGATTTTTGCGGCTGCTGAACGATTAAACACCGACAGCCAATCAGAATCGATTCTAATTTTACGGTTTGCGCTTTTAAAACGGTAGATGAGATTGTGGAGACGTTAATCGGTGAGGTCCAGAAAAACACGCCAGTGTTTGACAAGTCACGCCCCTTTTTTTAGGAAAACGGATATTGAAAACAATCATTCATACCCTAAACTAAACGGCATTTTAGTCAAAAGACTATGATTAAAACTAAATCAAAATTTGCTGTCATAATCAACTCTGGAATTTAACTAGATTCATCGAATGTTCTCGAATAATGTGCGAACGAATTCGACCAATCGCACGCCAAAACGAACGAGAGGCTATATCTCTGCAACGCTTTAACGTATTCTGACCAAACTTGGTGTGTGTTTTAACATCCATGACCCGAGGCGACCTGCAGAGTTTCGGCACAGTGCCCCCTAGTGGTCAGGAGATATGGACATTTTTGCTTAAATCCTCTGAACGGTTTGGCCAAAAATCCCCCAACTAGCCTCTTTGGATTCGGACCCAATTATCCCATACCAGCCATTTCGAATTTTGCCTTAAAATATGATATTTTACGAACATATCGGCGTATCATAACGAAACTCAATATGTGTCTACCTTTACAATACTCATATGTCCTTTGACCCTGTGGACGAAAGTCATACATTTCCAA
>JBBNEX010000030.1:112500-172500 GCA_038021265.1 Cyprinella venusta
TTCTAATGGGATAAAAAATTACAATGAAAACAAGAAAAAAACTTGATAAAAATGGAAAACAAGAAATAAATCTTAATTCTAATGGGATAAAAAATATAATGGAAAACACGAAAAAAAAACTTGATTAAAATGGAAAACAAGAAATAAATCTTAATTCTAATGGGATGAAAAATTATAATGGAAAACAAGAAAAAAATTTGTTTCAAATAAAAAACAAGAAATAAATCTTAATTCTAATGGGATAAAAATTATAATGGAAAACAAGAAAAAAAAACTTAATTCAAATGGAAAACAAGATTTAAAAAAAAATATATTACCCCATTGGCAAATAATTTAATCCCTTTATTTCGATTTTTTCATTTCAGAAAACAAGATACACTTTCTTAAGTCATTTTACTTTCCTAGCAGTCGAGTTCAAAATATTGCAGATCGGTTTCTCCCGCCTCCTCGGACTCGACGCTCGACGGGTCCGGTTTAACGTGTTTCAACGTGTTTCCTCAATATATGCAAACATGTTACGGTATTTTTATGCTTTAGAAGAGTGAAAATGCTACATATATATATATATTGCACCTTTAAAGGCAGCAAAAGTCTAAAGTTACAATCTCAGGTCTCAGGTGTATTCCAGCCTTGAATGGTTTCATTCCATCATCCGGCCATTTAAAGAGTCTCAAACGAACATAAAAACTCAAAACTACATATAATTATCACGAAAAATATCAAAATCATGACAAAAAGTCATGAATTTTTCGACAAGCGTCCCCCGCGAGAACGAGCAGCATCAGCGCGTGTGGAGACCGAGCCGAAGCGCTAGAGTCGGACGCCACCGCGTCGCTCGCCTCGCCTCCTGGCCTCGTCTCGTAATCCTCGTCCTCGTACGCGTCGTCGTGTTCGCCGCCGGGATCTCCCATCAAACACAGTTTCGCCATGTTCTGTTTCACCACCTCACAAAATGGCCGCTCGAGGCCGTCGCACACGCAGGTGTTTAGCATCACGCCGTTGGGCGTTAGCAGAAGCTGCTCGATGGTGGACCGGCACTGCGGCGAACACTTCCTCCCGTTGAACAGCTGTCCGCAGAGGGAGAGATACGCCATCAGAGCCGCGTGACACGCGGGGTCGTCCTCGCACCGCCGGCGCGCTTCGGTGCAGCCCATGCTGTCGGCTCCGCTAGGATGAGTGCGCGGGAGACAGGGGTCGATGGCTCGTTTAGCGCTCAGACACTCGTGATCCGTCTCGCAGGAGCATCTCTCCAGATCCGGCCCGGATCCGGTTTGGTTGAGGCGGATTAGCGCGCTAATGCAGTGGCTAGGACACTGGCGGCGTTCCCCACGGATGTTCCCGTCGCACGCGCTCAGGTACTGGTTATACGCTAGCTCACACTCGCGCTCCTCGTGACACCTGACTAGCGCCTGCCAGCAAACCAGCTGAGCGTCCAGAGTCGCCATCACAGCCCAGACGACGAGCGCCGCGAGGATCTTCATGACTGAGCTCAGACGTACGCGCGCATCCGAGCCGATCTCACGGGACACAGGGCATCGCGCGGCTAATCAGTCCAATCCCTGCGACCCTAGGGCATTCCTCTCTGAATCCTCCGTTTGGGGTTTTGATGTTGTTTGAGTTTCAGCGAGAAAAGTCGCTTATTTACTCAATAACGAAGCTCGGTCGGTCTGTCTTCATGTGAATCTTCCGTTTTCAGTGAGAATTGCAAAATCTTCAGAGTGAGTTTCAGCGAGTAAAGTCGCTCATTTACTCAATAACGAAACTTTTCCGTCAGTCCAATCCCCGTGATCCGATGCACTCCTCTCTGAATCCTCCGTTTGCATCGAGTTTCTGTGAGTTCTAGAGTCAGTTTCTGCGAGAACGCTTCATAGAAAGGTCATGTATTGAAGTTTTCAGTTCAGTTCAGTCCTGCGATCTGATGCATTTCTCTGAGTCAACAAGTCAGATTGGCAAAACTTCATTAGAGTGAGAAAAGATTGGTTTACTCCTCAATGAAGCTTCATCAGTGGATCCGATGGCTCCTTCCTGGTGTAGTTCAGAGTGAGTTCTGTTACGGCTTCATGCTGCATGTCTTTGTCCCTCCGACTCTTTCACGCTCGGCTGTGCATTCACACACACACACACACACACACGACCCCTCCTCCGAAACCCTCCTCTCTCTCTTTATTATTCATTCTCTTGTTCTATTGGCTGTAAATGCGGGATTTCATCCATAGAAACGCAGTTTTTGGCAAAGCTCACCTCCTGTACGGGACAAATAAAATGTTTATAAATTTCACGAAGCTTGCGAGCTGTGTGGTCTCACGTTCTCTCTCTCTGTGTGAGATTACAAAACCCTGTCAGGAGAGAGACACACACACACACACACATTCCTCTGTTGGAAGCTCAACATCTGCAAACCACTTCTTCAATTTAAAGCGCAGAAAAACAAATCTGTTTCTCTTTAGCGCCGACCCAAGAACAAGCCCCTGTATAAGCCGAGCCGGTCCCGGTGGGTCTCTTCTTCCCCCGTTCCCCCCTCGGGCGGTTTAATCGCGCCCCGGTGGAAAAGAAAAGGCCACAAAAGTGTTTTCTGGACCGTTTCACCCTCTTTGTGTGCGCCTGGCCATGCAGCAGCCCGGAGGAACGCCAATAGAGAGACTTTCCACAACAATATCTTTACTGCCCCGTCCTTTCACTGCGCACTCGAGTCCCGCCGTCCTCGGCTATTCACATGGAAAACAGCGGATTGAGGAGGAGAACCACAGCCGTCCCGGACGGAGGAGTCCGTCTTCAGATGGGGGACGTTAGGGGACTCGCACGGACAGAAAACATGTTTCTGACACGTTAGGCGGAAAATCATGCTTTGGTAAATCGTGTGACATTAAAAAGTCAATTATAACATAAAATGTCAAAACTGTGACAAAACCAACTCTTGCGAAGGTTTCAGATGACGCACCAACGCTATATTTTCTAAATGTCATAATAATTTGTAAGATTATTTAATTAAATCATTACATTGTTTAAATTATTTTTTAATTTTTTTTAATAAATGTCATAAAATGTCAAAACTATGACATACTGTATATGGTTTCAGATGACGCACCAATGCTATATTTTCTAAATGTCAATCATTTGTATTATTATTTCATTAAATTATTAAATTGTTTAAATTAATATTTTTTTTTAATAATTGTGTCATAAAAGTCAAAATTATAACAGTCAATATTTTGACATTAATCGAAATCATGGCGTCAAAGTTATGAGTCAGTTGTGACCAAAAATCAATATTGACATAAAAAAATCTAAATTGAGATAAAAAGTTCAAATTATGTCATCGAAATCGAAGTCAAATTTATTATATAATAATTATCATAATTGTAATAAAAAGTACAAATTTGACAAGTCAGAAAAAGTCATATTTATATCAAGAAGTCAAAATTAAGACATGATGAACTTATGACAAAAAAAGTCTAAATAATGATAAATCTAAATAAGGATGTCATAATGACAAAAAAAATCAAAATGATAACAAAAAGTTAAAATTGACACAAAATCATAATTTTGATAAGTCGAAATTATAACAAAAGTATAGTTAACAGCATAAAAAAATCTAAATTACAACTTTGTCAGTGTTTTAACTTTTTTTGTCATAATTATGATTTAAAGGCATGATTTTCTTTCTTATGTGGTGCCTCTATAATGTTGATTTTTAAAACTTCTGTCTGTAAATCTTAAATTCTCTAAATCAAACTCGCAATATCATCATATAGGATTATTTCAGTCGGGTTTTCCTCAGTCTCTGCCTGTAGTGTGTGAGCGGTGTCTGAAACTGTGTTACCTGCAGCTCTGGTGTGTGTGCGCTGAATCACGAGTCGTGTTCCTCATTTGTAAGATGCTTCGGATGAGATTGTCTGCTAAATGAATAAGTGTAAACACACTAAATGCTGAGTAGTCGAGTTATAATGCATCTGAAACAGTTTCAAAGAACATTATAGTTGTAGAAATGCTGTACATGTGGATGAGAAACTGTCACACTGTGAACTTCAACAGCTAAAAACTGATTAAAAACTCTTGATATTTACCGAAACTGGATGTTGGTTTGCAAAAAGGTTATTTGTTCGGTCCACTACCCACCTATAGGCTTCCTGATGAGAGCGCTAGTGTTAGTGAAGCCTGTTTCTGTTGTCCGATATCGCCACCTACAGGTCAGACACGGCACTGCATGATCACACAACGCCTGAAATCACATCACATGCATCATAATCTTTGTACAAATATATTTATTACACTTTCAACAGTCAAAAATCAGCAAGGTCCGGAAGTTACAGAAGAATAATTACACGAATGAATGCATCACATTGGTAATCACATTACTTATGCAGCGGATTATTTTTCCTTAAGTAAAATAAACACCTCTTGCCATTAATAAAGAAATAAAAAAACAATAATCATCCGGGTCAAATCAAATATAGCTTTTGTCTTCACATGGACTGGCCGTCAGCTCTGTCCTTTAGATCAGAGATGGTAATATTAATATTGCTTTGTTGTTTCGCTTATTGCTCCTTCACCCAGTATGGCTTCATTCGTAAGACACAGAACATGAACTCCTTCATCCTCACCTCAACAGAAGATCATTATTCCCAGACAGCGACCGTGTCGGCTCAGACCCGGCCCACATGCGGATTACACACGGCCCAGATGTGGGCAGACACGATGTTACCGTCTGTTTTTCTGTTTTTTTTAAAGAACCACTCTCTATAAGAGGGAAAACCAGAAAGAAAAAGGTCGACGACACCAAACCACCTGCACAAAACAGCAGCACTCAATGAAAGGTCAAAGGGCGTTAATGACGTCAGGGGTCGTTAAGGTCAAACGTGAAGGTGTTTGTGTGGAAGGACCTCCATTCCTGCTCCCATAAGCCCTTCATACAGACATAGCGACCCAGACAGCAGTATAGTGTCGACCCAGATACAGGCAATATCTGGAACATGTGAATTCAACGCGTTCTAGATTCTGGAAAATGTGAATTCAACGCATTCTAGATTTGGGCCACATCTGGAACATCTGGATTCAATGCGTTCTAGATTCGGGCCACATCTGGAACTTGTGGATTCAATACATTCTAGATTCGGGCCACATCTGGAACATGTGGATTCAATACGTTCTAGATTCGGGCCACATCTGGAACATGAGTATTCAACGCATTCCAGATCCGGGCCACATCTGGAACTTGTGGATTCAAAGTGTTCCAGATCCGGGCCACATCTGGAACGTGAATTCAATGCGTTCTAGATTCGGGCCACATCTGGAACATGTGTATTCAACACGTTCTAGATTCGGGCCACATCTGGAACTTGTGGATTCAAAGTGTTCCAGATCCGGGCCACATCTGGAACGTGAATTCAATGCGTTCTAGATTCGGGCCACATCTGGAACTTGAGGATTCAACGCGTTCCAGATTCGGGTCACATCTGGAACATGTGGATTCAATGCGTTCTAGATTAGGGCCACATCTGGAACATGTGAATTCAACGCGTTCTAGATTCGGGCCACATCTGGAACATGTGAATTCAATGCGTTCTAGATTCGGGCCACATCTGGAACATGTGGATTCAAAGCGGCCCGGATGTGGGCCGGATCTGAGCCGACACCATGCTGCTGTCTGGGGAGTCGTTTCTCCACGAACCCGCTACGCTATCGCTGTAATAAACCTGTTCAGACCGGAGCAGCGAATCTCCAGAAACATGTCGTATTTCACCACAAAGTCAAGAAATTATAGTTGCACGTTATTTGCATTGCGACGTTACCTTCATGAGAACATAATTCATACAAAATATACCTTTCCCGTGAGGTGAAATGCGACCTGAGCATGTTTACCGTGAGATTCTCCGAGCAGGGTGTGTACATTTAAACTCCTAGAACAACATTAGCATCATGAAACCTACACGTCACACTGGATACATGAACACGGATGTTTGTCAGCATGTGTTTGGAGACGAGGAGAGGATGATCACATGACGCAGCACTTCTCGGCAGAGTTCTTCAGGTCCTCCAGCGTGGCCTGAGCTTTGCCCTTCAGATGGCTCATGTCCACGTTCTGGATGTTGGTCAGCTGACCCAGGACCGACTGCTTCTGCTCCTCCTCCTGGTTGTCTTCGGCGATCATCTTGGCCAGTTCAGTGGGGAGCTCGACGTCATCCCGCGCCGCCTGGATCTGAGTCTCGTCCAACTCGTTCTGGAAAACAGGCCATGAAATACATACAAATACATTAGGCCCTGTTCATTTATGCATTTGGCAGACACTTTTATCCAAAGCGAATTACAATGCACTTCAAGAAACACATTTACATTCTTATCAATTCTTGCTTTCCCTGGGAATCAAACCCATGACCTTGGCGTTGCAAGCGCAACATGGCTGTTTGAGCTAGATCATTAGTTATTAACTTAGGGGCCGCTAACACGACACCGCTGTGCATTAATGTTGAATGAACATAATTCAAACATGAATTAATTCAATTATGAACTAAGTCTACAGGTATCACACCTGGTACTGAGTGAGCTATTGTGCCACATCAAATATCAATATTCATACAAAAACAATACAAATGGGTTAAAAGAAAGAGATAGACGGTTTTCTCAAGAGCGGCTATATATATATATATATATAAATTAACTAAATTTATAACTTTTTTACAACCAAAATGAACCACTGTGACGCTATGTCCTTGTGTACCAGCAGATGGCAGTCTCGTCCCTCACCGTCTCCATATTCCCAGACTTCATTTCCCACAATTCCCTGCTCATTATTCATTTATATGTTTCAGTTGTGTCTTGATTTCATTTAGTTCATTACACTGTCTATTTAAATGCCCCTTTGCCTTGTATTCAGTATGAAGTCTTGTTGTTTTGGTTTGCATGTTACTGACAGCATTGCCGAGCAGTCGAGGGGTTAACTGGGTTTCTCAGAGGCAGAGGAACCACAAGTCAAATTAAATTTAAACAAATTAAATATTGGGGTCTAAATTTCTCTTAATTATCATTTATTTGCCACAATACTATGTATGTATGTCATTATTCAACTTGAATGCACAATTATCCTGAATTTCTGAGCTTATTTCCTTCAAAACCCTCAAACGTCAAGCTTTAACTGGAACAGATCAAGCTTTCTCACGCCAACATCTTATCTAATTTAAATTTAGTAGGCTTTTGCAATTACATTTTTTTTGCATTATAGTAATGAGTAATTAAATTAATTACATTAAGTAATTGCAGTTTTGTTATTACAGTACACTATTGAGTATTGGTGAATGGGTCATTAATAATGATAAAATTGTTACACAATGCAAAATATCAGAATCAGTAAAATGGGCTTCAAAATCTTGGTCACAAGGTAAATTAATTGGGTTGTAACAATATATCATGTCACGATATATCGCAAAACAAATGTGTAACAATATGTGAGTATAGTTCACCCAAAATAAAAACGACTGTGTGAGTAAAAACTCTTGTTTTCAGAGTTTTAGTGTCAGTACTACAAGAAACTGCCATATATAATGTTGAATATAATGTATAATAATGCACTGTGGTATTATTTTTGTGTGTGTGCTGATAATGCCATATGTCTGATGATGCCAGTGAAAAGTGGCCGACATTATTATTTTAAATATATCTAGTCAGTGACAGAGTGCAAACCTATTCATCTACAATAACTCAGAATCATGAATATTGTTATTCTGGTGTCTCTATAGACCTAAAACCAATCAGAGTGATGAAGGAGATGACGTTTGCAGAGCAGCGGAGAAACAATCGAGTGTTGTTCTTTGCTAAAACGTTCAAACCGATTCGAACGAGCGATGTTCGACGGCGGCGGCCAACTTTGTAATGTAGGCTACAAAACCTGCTTCAAAATCCCATGAAGTTTTTTTCATGTTGCAGTTCACAAATGGAACCGTATTAATAATATATTTAAGCCCAATATAACATTAATTCTTCGGCCCAGTGTGTGGATGAGCGAGGTGTCGGTATATAAGTTAATAGTGTGAGCAGATGCGTGTTTAATTGTTACCTTGGGCAACCTGTACTTGTCTCTGAAGTGAGTCCTGACAGTCGCCCTCTCCGCCTTCTTCTGGGCAAAATTGGAGTCTCGCTCTTGCCTGAGGAGAAATGAGAAGAGAAGATCTCAAAAACACACACCGTAATCTGAGGACCAACTGGGGCATTTATCATCTACGCAAGTCTAACATGTCAATCTCCAGATAATAAGCATCATCTGTCCGATCTCTGATTTAAACAGCAGTTGAACTGATTGTTGATTGGACTAATTTTAGGATTTTTTTGGTATGTTTATTTAAATAATGATCATGTAAGACCTAAATTGACCTTAAAAAGTAATCTCCGTCATGAATGACAAGCCATTTCTAAATGTTAGCATGAGCTAAAACAAGCCTACGTCCACAGAGAGAGAGAGATGTCATTCTGCAGGATTAACTGCTTTCCTCCGAACGCCGAGGAAACTCGTGGAATAAATACCTTCAAAGAGAGCATTAAAAACTTCAGACTGACTGGATTTCTAGGGTTTATTTGCCAAAAGTCTGGTGAAATGAACCGTTGCTTATAACAATCGCATTTGTCCATTAAAGAAAGCTAAATATATTTAAAATAAGTGTGCAATGAGACAATCAAATAGCCTATTACAATTTTATTTGATTATAATATTTATAATAATTCTTAAAAAAAGGTTTAAAAAAATCTGCAGCTTATCGAACATTGGAAATGATCGACATAGAAATATTTAAAAAATGGATTAGAAATGGATTTACACAACTATAAAACTTCTGACTAATTACAATTGTGACTATTTAGCACAATGCCAGCCAGTGGAGTTGATTGGCTGAGCAGCGTCTCTTAGCCCCGCCCTCAAACACTGGAAGAGTTGGGCTGGTGTTGTTGGTGTGGAGAAGACGCTGTTTTCTGAGATTGAGACGGTCAAACCCACGCCATCGTTACTGTTCGTATCACTGTGATTCAGATATGATAATCTGACCAATCACAGCAGAGCGGCTCTCAGAGAGGCGGGGCTTAGAGAGACACTGAGAGGAAGAGCTGAAGATTATGAGGACATTAGTGTGTGTTTGAGCTTGGGTGTGTGTGAACCTGACGCCGAAACAACATTAGGAGCCTTTAAAACAGCAGAACAGGAGATTTTTAAGTTAACCTCAAGATACGTTATTGTTAAAGGTCATATGAGGTGAAAGGGCAATACAAATCTCCAGGGCTAAAGCAAAGGTCATAACAGAATGGACACATTTAAGTGGAGGAATAACAACCAGCAATTAAAGATAACATTTAGGTTTGGTATTTGGAGGGTTGTTGGGTCGATCCCTGAAAAGAGAATGAAATAAGCCATTATCAAGGCACTTAAATGTTCAAGGCTCAATACAAGTTATGATGTATGAAAAGCATCTGTTTAAAAAAATATATATATATATAGTAGTACGAGAGAAAATATCTCAGGGATTTAGACTCGCATTGACACTGGACTAATGCTCATCCACAACAAATGAGTAGTTAAAATAATCCCCATATCAATAATCAGCAAAAAAAACCTTTGAGAATATCATGGTGGTTTGGCTGATTCGAGAGATTAAACACACAACTCCCTGTCAAAGTCAACAGTCTTAAACTAGCTGTTCTCAGCATGTAAAATCTGCTCTCCGGGGAAATGAGTTGGATTACCAGCTGGACAAAGCCATTTGAAGTCTGTGAAATCACAATTTTCCAAATATGGCAGTTATGCAAACCTACTGTCAACACAGCCACCTGTTCAAGTCCTACATGAGAGGATTTCTAAAGACAAAGCAAATGAAGAACACAGGAATGGTTTGGCTTGATCAATATGATGGGTATAACAATCTCATTTTTGTTTGTTTTTTTTGTTTTCAATTCAAAAGAAGTGTTTAATTAAAGTGTTAAATGTTCTGATTGGAATATGTGATTGGGGTTTAAATGAATCTGTGTAAAATGCTAATTAAAATAATTTTACCTGAGGTGAGAATGAGTGGATTCTAATACTGCGTAAAGCTGATAACTGAATCTATACTTGCCTAACATGGTAAAATTGTGTTTTTGGACATGTATCATGGAACATATAACACGGTAAACATATTTAGTACAAGATATCATTAACGGTACCATATGCTGTTGTACATTAATATGGTAATTCTTATCAATGTAGCCCTATGGTACATTAAGTGTTTTATTACTTTCTTTTTTTAATTTGTTCTCACATGCTCAAGAACAGATATTCATCAAATTCCAATGATCAATTCTGATACTACTTTAGAATACACAACTTACATAAACAAATAATAAAACATCCCAATGTCTGAACCAACTTGACAGAATTCGAGATGAAAATGTAAAATATTCTTAATCATACACGGAATTCTGTTTGTCTGCATGTGAATAATGTGGAGTATTATTCATATCTGACTGAACAAAAATCTCCCTGAGCGAAATGAGCAGCTGTGAGCGAGCGCGCGCGATATCCAACGAAGCGCGAAAAATGCGCGCCCATTTCCAAACAGCGTTCACCTCACAAAAACATCAACAAATTTCAGAGAAATAACACGTTAATATCAGGTATGAAAGAAGGTTTGTCTTACTTTTCCTCCTCTAGCTGTTGTTGGTACTCTTCAAACTCTTCTTGTGTCATTCCTTTCGCAGCCGCTTCGGATTTCTCTCCTTCAGGTTTCTCTTCTGTCAGACCTCCTGTCAGATTCTTCAGCTGGCCTCCGACGACGTGTTTTACCATGAAAGCCATCGTGAAATAGTACAATGTTCTTTGATAATCTTCCTTTTGGTGGAGCTATTTGTCCAAAACTGTTATTAATTCCAATTAGGTCAATAATGTGGACGGGAAAAACGTCTTTTTTCCGTGGCCGCTGAATAGAAACTCCTCAGCTGAGGTAAAGTGAAGTGAAGTGATGTGGATTCTTCTCCTCATCTGAGTCACATCATCAGTTTGACTCTTCAATCCACCCAATCCCGTGTTTCCTCACTCGATTCTTCCCGCCCAATCCAACGGACCGCTGGATTAAGTGCGCGCAGCTCGTGCGTTGAGTCACTGACGGGTTTTTTTTTTAGCGGGCGCGCGTGACATGTCAAAACGCATCGCGCCTCGGTTTTCGGTGCGCGCGTGCGTGTGTGTGTGTGTGAGAGAGAGACTCCAAATCGGTTAACGGGATGACAGTAAGCAGAAAGCATTCACAGAGCCTATACAGCATCCATCTGGAGGGTGAGTAAATCCTGTGAGGAAAAAGTGATCAAGTAAAAAGTGTGAAATGAAATATCTAACAAAAATGATAAGGTTATGTCGCCAACATTTTAGTTTATTTGGAAAAGGACATAACTGTAATCCCAGAGATTACCATCCATGCGTATAAAGCTGTCACCATCACCTCCACATGGATTATCATGCAAGATGAGACATATTTAACAGTCAAACATGCATTCTGCTTTAAAAAAAGTGAGGTACAGTTTTAGCTTTAACAAATCTTTTTAGCTTGCCTAGTCTTTATGTTTACTAACCTTGGATGAACATACATGTCACAAACACATATATAACACAAATACTGAGAACACAAATAATATAAATGTTTATCTTGAATGCAATGTGAGCATAATGCATCTTCCACCACACTCTAAAAAAATGGGTTGTTTCAACTCATCTTTTGGTCACAATTTTAAACCCAATGCCTGGGTTTGTCCATATTTGACCCAAATGAGTTTAAATAACCCAGCATTTTTTTTTAGAGTGCAATGGCATGTAAATGTTTAAACTCATCACATGCATGAATGATATAAATACAGCCCCCATTAATACTCCAAAATTATCAACACCGGATGATAAAAACAAATTATACATCTCTGTGCATGGTAAGAATGCCTCTATTTTTGCCTCTTTCTCACTTTCTCTCTCTGACACCCCTCCTCCTCCCCCGGGACTGAATCATTCCCGATCTGCTCCACTAACAAACTGTTCTGTCGCTCTCGCTGAGGGCAAAGACACACACACACACACACACACACACACACACACATATCTGTGCTCCATAACATAGTAAGAACCTGAAAAGTCTGTGTTTGGAGCTCCAGGCTTTTACTGGTGGCAAGTGCTCTGATTTTATCCAGGAAAACAATATGCAGAATTTTTGTTCTCATATCAGCCAAAACTTCTGAAGGATTTGCATGCTTTTTTTGTTGTTGTTGTTGGTTTTTTACAGTAATGTGGTGACACATGGTGTAATTATGCATCCTTTTCTTTTATACTAGAGGCAAATCAAAAGTCTATTTTTAGGTTCCAGGTGACAAATGCAAGTAAAATATGTGGCTTCGGCTAGAATACGGTGAATAATCCTCAATTTTGCTGTGCTGCAAGATAAACTAATAAAGAAAACTACTTTTTCATTTAAAATCATCGGTAAATCTTTACAATTAGGTTCATCAGTTGACATTAGTTAACATGAACTAAGAATGAACAATACTTCTACAGCATTTATTAATCTTAGTTAATATTAATGTCAACATTTACTAATACGTTGGTAAAATCAAAGGTTGCATTTGTTAACATTAGCGTGAACTACACACAATGAACAGCTGTATTTTTATTAACAAACATTACAGTAATGTATTGCTCATTGTTAGTTCATGTTAGATTATACATGAATTGTAAAGTGTTTACCAATTACTTTATCAATGCGAAACGTATATTGTTAAACATTCAAAATACATTTTCATGGCCCATAAAAACATTTATGAACTGTAAATTTCACCTGCCATCGGCAAGCGTGGTAAACAGTTCATCTCGGACCCTGCATGCATGACTTCACAAGATAGTCGATAAACCTCATCATCATCATCATCATCCTGTTACTGTTCTTCCACATAAGAGCCGTCAGCACTCGCCTGACCGCAGATCTCATGGGTTATGTGATGTGTACATGTGAGCAAGCGTGCGTGCATTATATAATAGAACAACATGGATGCGTTATGCTGTTTGTGCCGCTCGTCCTCTCTGGATCTGGGCATGAATGAGGTTAGTAGGGTGAGGACGGCCTGTCAAACACTCTTTTGTGAAGTCAATGGCACTGAATTGGAGTGAACTATTTTAGATGGGTTTCCTTCCCTTAATAATAGACTTAAAATTATTATTGCACATATACACTGATATAATGAACATATTTGGCCGCAAAAGCTTGGCTTTCAAACAAACCAAATGTGAGACGATTACTAAGTTTGTGGTCATTTTGTCTTTGGTTCACTGCAGTTTTAAGGAGGAAATACTCAGCAATGCTGTCCACTTATCAACTTACACATAGTGTGTGTTAAAGCGAATTAAAAACACCACATACACACATAAACAACATTAAACGCTGGATCTCAATAAGCACACACATTCTTATCTTATTAATAATTCCAATTTAAACCTGATTTTGTGTGTGCACGGGCCTCCGCTGGTGAACCAGTCCGATATAGAGATGCATCTGAAACTCCATCCCATCAGAAGAGCCTCGTCTCGGCAGCGACCTCTCGTTGGCACACGTCTCTCCGGCGAAAGCACAGCGGTTCAGGCCGCGAAAACACGACCATCATTCACCTAATGGATGCAGACACACACAAACAACACTACAGTCAAACCAACATTACTCACATTATTACAGGTTATTCACTATAGTTTAGAAAATGGTGATAAATATGAGCAGAACTCAGTGGATATTTGACTGGTTTTGTCCGTCCTTCTGTTGGACTCTCACACGTGAATTATGTTGAATATCTGTCAGCTGTTAAATTTAAACGACACAATTAGATCATACCAGTTTAGCTCAACCAGTGACCAAGCAATGCTTCATGTTGTTCAGTGTGTGTGAAAAGAGCATTAGCAATTACAGAAAACACACTGAAGAAAACATCATCAGCTCCAAGTGTCTGGAGTTTGACAGGATCTGGGTTACACAAAACTACCCAAACACTGGGTTGGTCTGACTGACTCAGGATGATCAGCTCAAAGTGTCTGCAGTTTGACTGCATGCTGGACGTTCATTCGCACGACAGTGTTTGGTGCTCGACAACACACACTCTGAAACAGGTTGTGACGGCGCACATGCGTATTACGTGTTCGGTCTATAGGTGTGCGCGTTTGAATAAATGTGCACATGCGGATAGTCTTTCTTTACTGCGTTACAGGCTCATCCAGTGCATGAGTAACGGATAAATTAGTGTCCTGTAAATAGGGAGATGTAACAGCAAGAGGAAGAAAATGGTCCACACATGATGCCCAAAGGACAATTCAGTCTCCATGGAGATGCCCATTAATTACCTGCGAATAAATGCATCAGCATAAGGCAAGTTATGCAATCCAGAAAAAGACTGGTCTAGACTAGCCTGATGATCTCACTCTCTCTCCCTCCCCATCCTGCAT
Organism: Cyprinella venusta; assembly: GCA_038021265.1. NCBI lineage: Eukaryota > Metazoa > Chordata > Actinopteri > Cypriniformes > Leuciscidae > Cyprinella > Cyprinella venusta. The sequence continues at coordinate 126,962 of JBBNEX010000030.1, forward strand.
CCTTCATCCTTTCTTCTTCTGTCATGTGTGCTCAATCCTTACCTCTTTCTATTATCAGAGGCAACCGCAGGACTGCTGGCTGTGGCTAAATGGGATGCGAATAGCGGAAAATTTTCTTTCAGCCGAGTTCCTGTGGACAATCAGCAGTGAGCGAGAGCGAGGGCCTGTAGGAGCGCAGCCGGGTGACGCGGGGACACGGCGAGAGACGGACAGAAGCAGGAGATCAGATGTGTGACGGACTGCTCCTGGGCCATTTTTAACCTTGGGCTGACAATCTCAGGTTATCTTGCTCATGCTTACTCGTGAAAGAAAATTTGAAAGTAAATTTTTACCCAATCTAGGTAACATAAAAACTACCCAAACATTGGGTAGTTAGGTCCGAACCAAGAGCTGAGTAACACAAAAACTACCCAAACACTGGGTTGTTTCGTCTAACTCAATAGCTGGGTAACAAAAACTACCCAAACACTGGGTTGGTAAATCTGACCCAGGTTCTGGGTAACATAAAAACTACCCAAACACTGGGTTGGTACGTCTGACTCAGGAGCTGGGTAACAAAAACTACCTAAACATTGGGTTGTTTCGTCTAACTCAATAGCTGGGTAACCCAAAAACTACCCAAACACTGGGTTGGTACATCTGACCCAGGATCTAGGTAACATAAAAACTACCCAAACACTGGGTTGTTACATCTAACTCAATTTTTTTAAAAAAATTATCCCAATGGATCAACCCAGTATTTAGGTATTAAAATAACGCAATATTTCTTGAGAGTGTGCAGTGCAGGGTTATTATAGTTAACTAAATGATTCCAGTTACTTCAAATAAAATCACATGACAACACTAGATTTCCTCTGAATTAGAATTCCTCCACATCCACACAACTCGTTTCCTCCGAGAAAGCCAGACCTGTCCGTAACAAAGCCCATCTATCTGACAGAATGCCTGAAGGTGTTAGTGTTGTGTAGGAAGAAAGTCACATCAAAGTGCCTCTCTCACACACGTGACCGCAATCTCACGTCTGGGTCATTCATGACTTCGCAGATTACAGGAGCTGCCATCCAACATGCAATGCATCATGCATCACTTCAAGAGACTGGTTATGTAAACACAGACAGTTTGGCTCTAACTCAACGGCCTGCAACGCTGAGACGAGCGTTCCCTAAAGCCGAGGGTTGAGCTTGAGTTTTAAGGGCCCGATATTCTCACGGCGAAGTGCCTTTTCGTTCTTCGCTTGGAGGTAGAAATATGTTCGGCAAACCTTGCAGTGATATACTGTTGGCGACGCCCACATTCAGATGAATATGCAAATATCTGCTGTGCTATTTCCTCTCAATAACAAAACAAACAACTAAAACGCCAGCGGTGAGGAAACAGTTCAGAAAGCATCGGATCACCGTGATGTTGATATTTACACTAGATCTGCAGTTCAGCACTCGTTTATTTCTACAGGAGATCGCTTTAAAGCAGCAGATTTACAGTATTAAACAGAAAAGACAGTGTAAGCTTACGTTTCTACTGTAAAGCGACTCTCAGTGTTCATGTTTGTCTGACCTCGACCGACTGAACTGAAGAAATGAACCAGTCAAGAGTTACACCTCAAAGAAGGCGGAGCCTCGGAGCCACGCCCACTTATTACATCATCATCACTTGGACCAATGGTAGTTCAAAGGTGTTTACCAGCCGAAGCAAACTTTTCCAGAAAAGCTTGCTTTGGCAAACTACAAAGATCTTTGTTTTGGCCAGGTTTCGTTTGATAGGATGCCTCACCAGCCTGTTCCTCGATTGCGTTTGAAGTAAATCCAAGCCTTTAGGAATACATCGTTAAAAGGGCCAGTTGCACAAGATTTTATTCATGCAATCATTATTTTAGACCCCATAGAAATATGTGCAAGCAGATAGGACGGCACACTAGGAAGCTTAAAACAATAAACATAGTACTATTTCTAGTTTCACACAACACTACAAACCATGCAACTTTATATATTCAGCCCAGTCACTTTACTGTTGGTTGCTATAGCAATCTATAAGATCTGCTGTTTGCTCTCCCATTGGCTGCTGCCAAGAGATTCACTTCAAAAACACTGATTCATCCAGTCCTGAAGCAAGTGAAGTCTTTTTGAGTGAATCACTTAACCTGATTTTTTTTATTATTATTTTAAATAAATATATTTTTAAATAGACTGTAGCATTAAACATTTTGTCAGAGCCTCTAATAAGTTACATTATTCAGAATTATGATCTCTATTTTAAACTAAACGTGTGCAGCTGTAGGAGTGTGTGTGTGTGCTGGAGGCTGGAGCGGTTCTGGTTCTGCTGTCACCCAAAGCCTCTGACAGGAGCGAAGATGACTGACAGCTTTCAGAACCAATCCTGTCACATCTTACTCGAATTCACACCCGCCCACTCACACTCTCTAGCGACACAGCATCATGTGCTCACACACACACACACTCCAGTATATCTGCTGGCTTACACACAACACTTATACACAACCTACACCTAATTATTTTATCTCCACCAAACAGAAGAAAGAAAGAAAACAGCATACTCTTGAATTAGGGCTGGGCATTACACTATTATATTCATTATATATTATATTTTTGCATTATTAATTTGAGTAACACTTTACAGTAAACATTAGTTAATGTAGAAACTTAATAAAACTAACAATACTTTTTTTTATTTAGTATTAATGTTAAAGAATCCAGCGATTGTTGTTTATGTGTGAATTCACAAGTCGACAGCATTATGTTTAAATTGTCATTAACTAAGATTAATAAATGATCTAGAAGTGTTTTTCACTGTCAATAAACTCGTGTTGCCTAAATTGCATGAAATGGTTTTCTTCCTCGATAATTTTGTCTTGTTTTGCAGTACAAATATCTATAATCAAGATACATTCCTGGAGAAGCAGAACCCATCATGAAGCTGAGTTTAAAACAAGAATAAATATCTGCAAATATCACAAATCTACTTAACTTGAAAACAAGGTCGTTTTTTCTGCCCCTATTGGCAGATTAGGTAGATTTTTGTTTTAAGCACAAACACTTCATTCATCATATATATATATATATATATATATATATATTAGGGCTGTCAAAATGGTTAATCGCATCCAAAATAGAAGTTTGTGTTTACATAATATATGTGGGTGCACTGTGTATAATTATTTTGTATGTATATAAAAACACACATGTATGTATATTTAATAAAAATATATATAAATATAAAAAAATATTATTTATATATAAAATATTTATATATAATATAAATTATATATAAATCCATATACAGAATATACATTAAAATATTTCTTAAATATATACAAGCATGTGTGTGTATTTATATATCTAAAATAATTATACACAGTGCACCCACATATATTATGTAAACACAAACTTTTATTTTGGATGCGATTAACCATTTTGACAGCCCTAATATATATATATATATATATATATATATATATATTCTTTTTTTTTTTTTTTTTAAACACGACCTATCTTCAGTCATTCTGCTTCTCCAGTAAGTGTCATTATTAAAGGGATAGTTCACCCAAAAATGAAAATTAAGTAATTAATTACTCACCCCCATGCTGTACCAACTCTGTAAGACCTTCGTTCATCTGCTGAACACAAATGAAGATATTCTTGATTAAATCTGAGATGTGGATCACTGCTACATAGGCTCCTAAGGGATCGAAACTTGACGGCCCAGAAAGTCACTGAAGAAACTGTTTATATATTTCATGTGCCTACAGTGGCTCAACGATAAGTTTATCAAGCGACGAGAATACTTTTTTTGTGAGAAAAAAAAATAACGACTTTATTCAACTATTCCTTTTCTTCCTTGTAGGCCTGAGACGAGAGTTCGAGAGATTTCCACGACGCATGCGCGAGAACTGCGATCCTCTTCAGCTACTTCAGTTCAGTTCTCAAGCATGCGTCTCGCGCACTTCTACAGAACTCGACTCTGTAGAAATATTGTGAAATACATGTACTCTTCTTTTGCTCTAGAATGAACCCTAATCTAAACGAAGGTGATCATTTGGAGCATTGCATACACCAAACACGAAAGATGTGTGTGAGAAGGAGAGTATGAGTTGTGTGTGTGTGTGAGTGAGAGACAGTAAGGCCGTCATCTGCGGAAGAACATCGGAAAGACAGAGCAATGCAAGTCAAGTCCACGAAGAAGAGGTCATGCGATGTGTGTGTGTGTGTGAGAGAGAGAGAGAGAGAGAGAGAGAGAGAGAGAGAGAGAGAGAGAGAGAGAGAGAGAGAGAGAGAGAGACGCTAGGAGCTTCAGCATCAGCAGAACGAGGAGCCGCTCAGGCTTTAGCCTGAATGAAGTTGGTGATTTAGAATCACCAACTTATTAAATGCGTATTAAACACAGTCTGCTCCGTCCTCCATGTCATCAACTCATGACACACACACACACACACACACACACACACACACACACACACACACACTGTCAAACGTTTCCACAGCAGTCTAAACGCCTCACGCCATAATCTGCACTAGCAGAACAACGGTCAACATGCAAGGCTGCCGACATCAGTTCTGTTCACGCTTCTCCTCACTGCAGAATAAATATGATGTCACGCAAGTGTGTGTGTGTGTGTGTTTTCATGTAGTGAATTAAAGTAAGCGTCTCACGATCCCAGAGTTGATCTTTACCGAAGCGAGCCCGCGGCGGAGGACTCGGGAACATGTGTGTACCAGAGGAATAATCCCCGAGCGGAGGAATCATGCAGTGATGAGTCACGACGCGGATGCATATGAATTTAAGTTTGGTTGGATCAGAAGGTCAGTGCTGGGATCAGCGACTGATTCAGGATCAGTTTTAAAGGAATAGTCACACAAACTGTAAATTAATTCTGTCATAATTTCCTTCAAACTTGACGTTCTAGAATATATTTTAAGTGATAAATTCACACTCAGACTCGATTTGTGTGAAAACTATCAAAGCACAGTGGGGGAAAACCTTTTAAAACTTTAAATATGAGCTATTATTTAGTATTATTAATTCTTGTCTGTTTTGGATCTTCAGTTTCAGCCATCATTATTCCGCTCAACATGTCACACAAGTTTCAGAAGCACAACGACGAATCTCTAATTACCTTAATAGTACGCAGGGTATTTTATTTAAAAATATGTTTTAGACAATCAACCGATCCTCAATCGCTACGTTTCCATCCGAACCTGCGATTGAGTAATGGGCCTCGAGTTTATCTCAATGGTCTGTTCGGAAAACTCTCAGGGTTATTTTATAAAGTAACGTTAGGAGGTTCGTTTCTGAGCGCATGCGCACAAATGCTGTTTTCATGCAGTTAGGAGATGCGACGCCTGGATTCTCTTTGCTGTCAACGTGTGTAAAGCCAAATAAAATGTATTCCTCGTCATATTCACCCTCTTTTCCTGAGAGTTGCTGGTGGTGAGATGGTTTCAGCTTCCGGTGCGGACGACTGCCGTCCAGCCGTTTCATCTTAACTCAGCTTGCTTCTTTTCACGAACGCTTTTCTTACACTTTTCCCACGTCATTACGCTATTTCCTTGCCTCGCCCATTTCTATTTCATTACGCTATTTTACGTCATTACGCTACATCATTATGCCTTTTCCACGTTATTATGATATTTCTACGTCGTTAGGTTTTTTCAGTGTTGTTACGTTATTTCCACATCGTTACGCTATTTCTATGTCATTACTCCATTTCTACAACATTACGCTATTTTTTATACATCATTACGCTATTTCTACATCATTACGCTATTTCACGTCATTACGCTATTTCTACATCATTATGCCTTTTCCACGTTATTATGATATTTCTACGTCGTTAGGTTTTTTCTGTGTTGTTACGTTATTTCGACATCATTACGCTATTTCACGTCATTATGCTATTTCTACATCATTACGCTATTTCTACGTCATTACTCCATTTATACAACATTACGCTATTTTTTATACATCATTGCGCTATTTCTACATCATTACGCTATTTCACGTCATTACGCTATTTCCACTTCACTACGCTAATCTACGTCATTACGCTATTTCTACGTCAATCCACATGTGCAGTCCTTTCAGTTTCGGTTTTCAATCCGATTAAGTGTTCACACGTTCTCACGATCGGATTAGAAAAGGAATAAACACCCCTTTCAATCCGACCGACGTGTCGTTGGGATCGATCCCGTTCGGGTCGAGGCGTTTTCATGAAGGTTTCAGTGCGGTTGAGCCGTTACTAGCGGATTATGTTTGCATGTAAACGTGGCCAGTGAGGATCGGCGGATTGAAGCATCACTGCGTCTCCAAACCTGATCCTGCCGGAACACAAGAGCAGGTCAAAAGAACAGCATCTGTGTGTGGTCGAGTGGCTCTCAGGGGCCCGGGGCCGGCGCGCGTCAGCACAGAGAATGCTAATCCAGCACGACAACTGGTGCAGAAACACGTTCGCTCTGACTGCAGGACCCTTGATATTTCACAAAGTCAAGCGGGACGAGGCGGGCGGCCCCGGGAGACTCAGATCCCATTATTTACACATACAAACACCAGTTTCATCTCGAGGTGCTCGGGTCGCGCCGAGGTTCACCTTCTTCACACACACACACACACACACACACCTTGACCGTCTCCAGCAGAGAGTGTAAATCGATTGAAGAAAATGACAGATGCTGTACTAGAGTGTAAATGAGAACAATTATATACTGACAAACACTACATATATATATATATATATATATATATATTACAATTTGTTTGTTTCTAGACAAAATGCTATGTAAACTTTTATTTTAGATGCGATTAATCAGTGCTAATCAACTATTAATCGCATCTAAAATAACATAAGTTTACATATGTGTATACGTTTGTGGTTACAAAATAAATGTGTGTGTACTGTGTATAATTATGTATATTTATTACATGACCCTTCAGAAATCACTGTATGAATTCATGAGTCAGCCAATATGACTGAGCGGGGTCAGAGGTCAGAGGCGGGCACCAGTGAAGGTCAGGCTGGAGAAGTGTGTGTTCGTTCTTCTCATACCTTGCAGATCCCGCTTCGGCTCGGCCCGAGAGGATTTGCTGTAAATCCGCCGCCTGGAGTGTGTGTGAGATTGAAGTTTGCGTGGTGTATTTCTCATGTCATGACACGAGGGGAGGGAGCTAATAACACACGCGCAAACACTGACGTCAGTGGTGTGATACCGCACGGCAGGGCTGAAAGCTGTGTGTGTGTGTGTGTGTGTGTGTGTGTGTGTGTGTGTGTGTGTGAGCTGCTCACAGGCTGATGGAGTTTTTGTCTCCAAGGTCGAGCGCCTGCTAAACTCAACGCTGGAACCCTAGAGACACGACTACAGCTAATATGAGCGATGAACACCACACACACACACACACACACACACAGATTCCCATTCCCGCAGATCCTAACAGGCAATTAGCGGAAACAGACGCGTTACATAAGCCACTGACACACAGCTGAGGGAAGCTAAGCTAGCATTAACATCCGTCAGACGCGCCCGACACACTGGCGGAGGTCAAAGGTCAGATCCCGAATCAGCCCAAGAGGAAACTGTGTTCAGAATAGAGACAGAAGCAAGGCTTCGTCAGACGCGCGTGACGGAAATGCTAATTTGTCTGTCCTGAATAGACGATAATTGTGGTGGAAGATCAGCTGAGATGGAGACGTACGTATTTTTAGGCCGCTAGCAGAAGCGTTCGCTCTCTTAGCATGTGTGTGTTTGCGCTGGCGAAAAACACTCGTCACGATCAACACTCTTCGGATCACTCGATCATCAGTCAGGTACGGTTACTCCTTCATTACACTTCACTGCTAATTACAGTTCAGATCCTCGCTAATTAGCATGTTCTACAACCGAAGCTTAATGAGTGACAATTCCACGATAATATATTCTACACCAAACAGTGGCATATGGATGTGTTATAATTACTATAGATTTCCCGCCTATTAAAGTCGTCCTGTGGTGTAAATCCAGTGTTTAATGTTGTTTAGGTGTGTATGTGGTGTGTTTAATACGCTTTAACACACACCAAAGACAGTCTCAAACACACGGTGTGAAATCGCTGGTGTTTCTGACGTCACAAACGACCTCGTAACCAATCACATCAATGTGTGTGAGTCAACCAGTGAGTGAGTGAGTGGAGGCGGGGCTCATTTGCATATTCATAGAAGCGCGTGTACTAAATGAGGGTGTCGGATTACATTCACGCCATGTTAAGGCATGAACGACAAAACGTTTAATATGTAATTTTGGTAATTAAGATGAGTTTTAAGAGAGACAATTATTTACTACAGCAAACTTTACAAGTTAAAGTGTTTTAAGCCAACAAGATGTGAATCAAAACATCACAAACTGAAAAATGCAGCTAAAAAGAACTACAATCCCATGAAGCATTGCAAACAGCATCATTTCGTGTTAAATGTTTTTTTTTAATTGAACAATAGTATTAACAACCATAATTGGCCTGGTACAACATATGAACTGTCTTCTTAGACAACAGACAAGCACCTTCACATTGGAGGTAGAAAATACAAATACAATTACAGTAAAATAAAAACAAACAAACAATTAAAAAAAAAAAACAACAACAACTACTAGGGGCTTTCAGAAAGGTTCACATCCTCTATCAAAGTAGACAAGATTAAGGCATTCTTTTTCTTCATCAATTTTAGCGATAGAAAGTAATGACACAGTTCTTTATTGAAATGCCATTCTGTTGCAAAATATGCATTTATATACACAAATATCGGAGCATTTTGAGAGCGCGACTCGATTACGTAATTCCTCAGAGGGGGCGGAGCTAAAGAAAGGATGGAGCTCTGATTGGTGCGATTGTCTACACAGCATCATGGGTAATGTAGTTTCACTGTTAAACGCGATTTGAAAATAATTAAAAATAATTTAAAAATAATTATTTAAAAATAAGCTGAAATAATGCACTGACGGATCGATGAACAGCCTCGCGGCGCACAGTAGGTTTGTATTTTAAAGTTATTATCATTAATATTAATTTCTGTGTGGAGAAGTTTAGCTTCCGGCAAACGCCGACTCAATCTGCCGGATCACGAGAACAAAACTGTAGTGTGTGTAAACAGCGACGCAGACGTGTGTGTGTGTTTGTGAAAGCTGATTAACAAGCTGAAGTTAATGAAGATGTAGGAGGAATGAAAGCGAGACTTAACGAGAGACTTTAAAACTAAACCAGCACCGTTACTGACATCTAACGCTTTTATCATGACATTCGTTAATTAAAACATTTATTTTTTAGTTGTTTTAGCTTCGAGATACTGTTATAGTCTTTTGATTTTGTTTACATTTTCTGTTTTCATTTTAATTTCTGTTAAAGTTGTGTTTTTTTACATTTATACAAGTTAAGCGTATTTAAAAAAGGTCAGTTTTAAAGTAAATTAAATGAAATGTAAGTGTGATATGTTACCTTGACAAGTATTGGAAGTAAAATAAGTGTATTATTTAAAAAAAATATTGGTTAAAACATAATGACTTTAGTTTCAGTTCAAATAATAATCTAATTCTATTTTTTGTTGATAGTTTATTACAGTATAAATAATTAAGCCCAAGTATCTAATGTTTTGACTATAATACTGTGAACATAAACCCTGTTTTGAGTAGCTCATGTTCCTTGCCTGAACGCAGTCAATAATGAAGCGATGATTAATATCTGGAAGAAGTATGAGATTGAGTCAGACCCTTAATCCCAGTGTGTTTGAGTTTACGAGCGTGACGTCCAGATGAAGTATTGCATCGACTCGAGGGTGAGGTCAAGGGCAAAGGTCAAGGGCGAGCGCACTGGGTCAGTGTTTGTGTCAACGTCTCACATGAGAAGCTGTTGGTAGTCAGTTACTATGGGTGTTAATTTAAATGTTAATGACTGTGAAACACGAGTGTGTGTGTGTGTGTGTGTGTCCGATCACATGCTCCGTCTCGCCGGAGTTGCTGGAGGTCAAACTTACATAAGAGACTCAGGGTCACATGATCATCAGGGTCCAGAATCAACAGAACCGGCGCTGGCGGAGAGAAGCACAGGAGACAAACGTGATCTACTCATCCTTCATCATCCTCCTCTCCCTCGCTGCTCAACACGACCCGAAGCCACTCTCTTCCCTGAAAGCTTTTTTTACTTCATTTTGATACATTCTGTTCACCTTTAAATTACTAGATTTGATCAATAAAGAGAAATTTAAGCACATTTCTTACTTCATCAACTTAAGTTCAAAATAACTCACAATTTCATGCATAAAATCCCGAAAGTAATAAAACTACAAAACTATCTGTGGGAGGAGCCTTTACTGTCTGTGGGAGGGGCTTTTACTGTCTGTGGGAGGAGCCTTTACTGTCTGTGGGAGGAGCCTTTCCTGTCTGTGGGAGGGGCTTTTACTATCTGTGGGAGGAGCCTTTACTGTCTGTGGGAGGAGCCTTTGCTGTCTGTGGGAGGAGCCTTTGCTGTCTGTGGGAGGGGCCTCTACTGTCTGTGGGAGGAGCCTTTACTGTCTGTGGGAGGAGCCTTTGCTGTCTGTGGGAGGGGCCTCTACTGTCTGTGGGAGGAGCCTTTACTGTCTGTGGGAGAGTGAGTGAGTGTTTGTGTGTGTGAGAGAGAGAGTGTGTCTGTGTTAGAGAAAGAGTGAGTGTGAGACAGTGTGTGTGTGAGAGAGTGTGTGTATGAGAAAGAGTGTATGTGTGTGAAAAAGAGAGAGTGTGTGTGTGTTCATCTAATGAGCACAAACATACACACAAGGTCAGCATCAAGTACACGAGTTTGAGAGATGCAACGTTCATCGACAGTGACGAGGTCACTTCCTGTCAGCAGCTCCGCCCCCAGCGATGACACTGTCACACAGATGGAATGATTTATTCATAATCATGGCAGAATATAGAAAACAATCAACACTGAAACACTGACATGTTACTCAAGGCCTCTGAGCATGCAGACACACACACACACACACACACACACCTCGTCATTTTTGATCCAGTTCTTTAAATATATTTTAATATAAAACAGGCCGACGCACCGAGAGTTTGACGAGCCTCTAGAGTCCGCTAGAGGGAGTGTGTGTGTGAGTGTGTGTGTGTGTGTGTGTGAGAGAGTGAGTGTTGGCAGGCACATGAGCTCAGCAGGGGTGTGTGTGTGTGTGTGTTTCCCAGCTCATTGCCTCAGTTCAGTCTGGTGAACACACACACACACATCTCGATGCAGAAGAACAAATCAACAATACAATCATTAAAAAAGGCCGAGTTAAAAAAAGAAAAGAGTAAAAAAGACACACGTGGAGTCTGTGAAAGAGTGACGTCAGAGGAACACAGGCACTGTCCACACACACACACACACACACACACACACACACACACACACACACACACACACACACACATTAGGCCAATTCAGTTGCACAGAAAATGCCAGGAACGTGTGTTTTGTGTTTTGTTGGATCAGTGTGTTACACAGATGGTCAGTGTGTTTTCACCCGATATAACAGTTACTCAGTGTTTGTGTGTGTGTGTGTGTGTGTGTGTGTGAACATGACATGATTTATCACGCAATTCTAAATCCAATGTTTGTTGGTGTTTGTCTGTGTGGTGTGAATTGGCCTTAACACGCATGACACACTTGCAAAATTCACACCGACATACGAATGACACACTTGCACATTTCACTCACACACACACACACACACGACACACTTGCACACACACATGTACGTCACACACTCACTCCTCCGTGTGTTCCTCCTGTCACGTCACTGATCACGAGTGTGTGTGTGTGTCAGCTCAACAGTCTCAGTCCTCAGCAGAAGAGTGTGCCACAGCAGCAGGTGTGTGTGTGTGTGTGTGTGTGTGTCACAGGTGCAGCTCCTCGGCTCGGATGCGCTGGAGTTTCTCCCTCATCATGAGGAACGAGGGCCGCCGGGCGGGGTCCAGACTCCAGCTCTGCTTCATCAGCTCGTACACCGCCGCGGGACAGCCGTCCGGAGCCTCCATCTTATAGCCCTTCTCCACCCGCGGCACCACCTCCCTCAGCGGCTGCAGGGGTCAAGAGGTCATTTATATAGCACCTGAGAGGGCTCATCGGATATACAGGTGAAACTCGAAAAATGTGAATATCGTGCAAAAGTTTAATTTTTTTTTAGACAATTGTTTTACAGCTGATGAAAATCCCAAATTCAAAATCTCAGAAAATTTGAACATTGAAATCAATAAAAAAAGGAGTTTAAATGCAGAAATGTCGGCCCTCTGAGAGGTACAATCATGCATGTGTATATAGTTATACTGTATATACTAAATATATTAGCTTCACCTTTTAAATTACTGAAATACTTTTTCGAGTGTCACCTGTATATGTGTAATATAGTAATGCATTGCTTCTAGAGCTGTCAATCGATTAATCGCATCCAAAATAAAAGTTTGTGTTTCCATAATATATGTGGGTGCACTGTGTATAATTATTTTATATATATATAAATACACACACATGCATGTATATTTAAGAAAAAAAAATTTTTTATATATATAAAATATTTATATTTTTATATAATATAAATTATATATAAATATATATATACAGTATATACATGAAAATATTTCTTAAATATATACATGCATGTGTGTGTGTTTATATATCTAAAATAATTATACACAGTGCACCCGCATATATTATGGAAACACAAACTTTTATTTTGGATGCGATTAATCGTTTGACAGCCCTAATAGGCTTTATGTCGAGCGTCACGTGACCAAACCGGAAAACGGGTCTCATCGCATCCGCTTGTCAGAGAAAGTGTTAACGGCCGTAAGAACTGACTACGATATCTATGGATTTGTAAGGTAATCAGCTAACCTACCTATTTCACTTTGTTATTGGCGTTTTATTCCATTTAAATATCTAAACGTTACTGTGAAGAATAAAAAATATAAAACGTTTAAATATCAATCTGCACACGTGAGGGATATTGGTTATGCTAATCTTTGATTGCTCCTTTTAAGTTATCTTGATTAAAACCGCAAAAAATTTCATGAAGCACATACAAAAGATGTGGACCGGAAGCGATGAGACCCGTTTTACAGAGAATGCGGAAGTAAGTTGTGCATAAAGCCTATTGCTTCTAAAGGTAACTTTCACCAGTACTGGTTATAGCGGTCCAGCCCAGTTGAGATGAATGAATGGGTCACGTTCTCTCGCATGTGATCCTGAAGGAGGCCCAGGGTACTGACGGACACTATTTAAAAGCTCTGAAGAGCCAAACAACAGAACTTCAGACTATTGCTGATTTAGTTGAAGAAAAAAATTTGTTGTCCATCCAAGTCGTCTAAACACGCTAGCGAAGACGACACTGAATCAGGATCTGATTTTAGTGGAAATAAAGCTGAGGATCATCAGCTTAAATGTGATATGAGACTTTAAGGGACTCAAGAATAAGACGCAGAGCGAGTGAATATAGAGAAACTGAGGCTGGCCCCAGAACAGAGCCCTGGGGAACGCCATGAGTCACGGGAACACACACTGAACCGCAGGACAGAGACACACACACACACCGCCATCTGCTGGACACACACTGAACCGCAGGACAGAGACACACACACTCGTTTGACGCTCGACACACACTCGGTTATGATGGAGGGGAACAGCATTAAAGCAGTTTATAGCGGATGTTTTACCCCAGAGAGAGATGATTTGTTCTCTTGAACACAAACGCTGCGTTATTTACACGTGCTTCATGTGATATTCCAGTTTTGTGCTTAAGTTATACTGGCAGAGAAACAGGAAACTCTTACGATTCTGGGGTACGGCACACGGCCGAACGAGTAAATCTCCCACAGGAGCACGCCGAAACTCCACACGTCAGATTTGGTAGAAAACCTCTGAGGAGAAAAGAGAAAAATCTGTCATTACACACACACACTCGAAACTCTTATTCGTTCTTCACTTTGGGCTGAAAAAAAATTCACTCTCACAAACACTCACTCACTCACTCACTCACACACTGACTCACTGACTCACTCACTCACTCACTCACTCAAACACTCACACACTGACTCACTCACTCACACACTGACTCACTGACTCACTGACTCACTCACTCACTCACTCACACACTGACTCACTGACTCACTCACTCACTCACTCACTCACACACTCACTGACTCACTGACTCACTCACTCAAACACTCACACACTGACTCACTCACTCACTCACTCAAACACTCAAACACTCACACACTGACTCACTCACTCACTCACTGACTCACTCACTTACTCACTCACTGACTCACTCACTCACTCACACACTGACTCACTGACTCACTCACTCACTTACTCACACACTCACACACTGACTCACTCACTCACTCACTGACTCACTCACTCACTCACTCACTCAAACACTCACACACTGACTCACTCACTCACTCACTGACTCACTCACTTACTCACTCACTGACTCACTCACTCACTCACACACTGACTCACTGACTCACTCACTCACTTACTCACACACTCACACACTGACTCACTCACTCACTCACTCACTCACTCACTCACTCACTCACTCACACACTGACTCACTGACTCACTCACTCAAACACTCACACACTGACTCACTCACTCACTCACTCAAACACTCAAACACTCACACACTGACTCACTCACACACTCACTGACTCACTCACTCACTCACTCAAACACTCACACACTGACTCACTGACTCACTCACTCACTCACTCAAACACTCACACACTGACTCACTCACTCACTCACTGACTCACTCACTTACTCACTCACTGACTCACTCACTCACTCACACACTGACTCACTGACTCACTCACTCACTTACTCACACACTCACACACTGACTCACTCACTCACTCACTGACTCACTCACTCACTCACTCACTCAAACACTCACACACTGACTCACTCACTCACTCACTGACTCACTCACTTACTCACTCACTGACTCACTCACTCACTCACACACTGACTCACTGACTCACTCACTCACTTACTCACACACTCACACACTGACTCACTCACTCACTCACTCACTCACTCACTCACTCACACACTGACTCACTCACTCACTCACTCACTCACTCACACACTCACACACTGACTCACTGACTCACTCACTCACTCACTCACTCACTCACTGACTGACTCACTCACTCACACTCACACACACACACACCTTCTCGCGCAGGGCCTCGGGCGAGGTCCACTTGACGGGCAGTTTTGCGGTGTCCTGAGTGGACGAGGCCTCTTTGGTCAGACCGAAGTCGCTGACTTTAGCGATGTTGTCGTCGGACACCAGGACGTTACGAGCCGCCAGATCTCGGTGCACAAAGTTATTGGCCTCCAGATACTCCATGGCTTCACACACGTTACTGAAACACACACACACTCCTGAAGATCCCAGTGGACAGACAGACATTTGTTGTGTGTGTCTTGGTCACCGCTGGATGTGTGATTGACCAATCAGAATCAAGTATTCCACAGAGCCGTGTAATAACGATAACTATATTCACGTCCACACCGATGAACGATTGGTGAGTCGAAGTCGTGCAAATGGAGTGCGATTAATCACATCCAAGATAAAAGTTTGTGTTTACATAATATATGGGGGTGCATTGTGTATAATTATTTTGTATATATAAATACACACATGCGTGTATATTTAAGAAAAATATATTATTTATATATTAAATATTTATATATAATATAAATTATATATAAATCTATATACAGTATATACATGAAAATATATCCAAGCATGTGTGTATTTATATATATACAAAATAATTATACACAGTGCACACACATATATTATGTGAACACAAACTTTTATCTTGGATGCGATTAATCGTTTGACAGCCGTATGTTTAATACAGAGGATTACTCACAGCGAGAACTGGAGCAAACACTCGCCGCCCAGGACCGTTCGACCCCGCGAGCGCAGGTAATCCACCAGACTGCCCTGTCACACACACACACACACACTAAAGCATTTAAATATGAGACATTATTGCCAGATATTGATATTTATATGCATTTTATGCAAGTATCTGCTGTACTGTAATAAAGATCTCACTGATTTACATTAAAAGCATCATAATTTCATATAAATCCATAAATTGCATATTTTTCGCTCAGTTTGAGATGATTTTTCCTTCATATTCTCACTATATGAGGATTAAAAGCGTAATGTATCAAATATGGTACTCAACAAGCTTATTTAATTTAGATTTTGTCTAAATGTTCAATAAACAGTTAAAAAATTAAAAAAAGTAAAGAAGCTTTTTCTGATTATTAGGTTCAATTAAATTCAGATTCTCCGACACAAAATATGAGTGTGTGTGTTTGTATCGCGCATCATGACGTCACTGACCTTCGCCATGTATTCAGTCACGATGAACAAACTGCCTCTCTCCTCCACGATCACACCCAATAACTGCACCAGGTTAGGGTGTCTCAGCCGACTGCAACACACACACACACACACACACACACACACAGATTTAAAGTCACCATGAAATCAAAATTTATGCTTTATAATGATTTATGGGTACGCATCATCATCATCATCATCATTATTGTGTTAATAATGTTGAATCAGAATCAGTTCCTCTTGCAGCATCTCTTCTCTGATGGCGAGGGCGGGGCTATAACCTGTCACTCACATGAGATCAGCCAATAGCAAACCACAACCAGCCAATCAGTTCCCCACAAGCCCCGCCCACATTCTTGTTCCAGAAGCGCTTCACTCACTCACACACACACACTCATGGTCTACTATTTCCGGTTAGAACCGCAACCCACCGCATGATATAGAACTACAAACACAAATAACAAGTGTTGAAAACTACAAACATGGCAGACGTGCGCGATCTAACTCTCAGGAGGAACAGCAGAGAGTGTTAGAGGTCATACAGGAGATGTGGTGAGTTACTGGTTATGATGGGATGTGGTAAGTTAATGGTTATGATGGGATGTGGTAAGTTAATGGTTATGATGGGATGTGGTGAGTTAATGGTTATGATGGGATGTGGTGAGTTGATGGTTATGATGAGATGTTGTGGAGTGCGGGTTTGCTCACGTCATCACGGAGGCTTCGGCGAGGAACGCCTGCGCTGTGGCGTCGTGTTTGATGCACTTCACCGCGACCTTCGACCCTCTGTAATCTCCCAGCATCACATCTGAACACACACAACCAGTCGGCATCACACACGTGTATAGTCACACACACACAAGCAGCTCACATCACACACACACCTCCGAACTCTCCTTTCCCGATGGGCTGGATGAGCTTGAGGTCTCTGCGGGTCAGGGCCCATCCGCCTGAGGAGAACAAGCGCTTCAGATTAAAGGAAGGACCATTTATTGATCATTAAATTACACATTTATGAAGTCACGAAAGATTCTTTTTAATTAAAAGCTGTTCTTTTGATCTTTCTACTCATCAAAGACTCCTGAAATCTATCCGTTTCCACAGAAACATCCTTCAACACTGATAATAATCATAATCTGGAGCGTCAGATGATCATATTAGTGTGATTAACTACACATTCCCATATTTACCCTGTACTAATACAGTATTTGGTGATTTTAAGGTTTGATTAGGAGTAAAGGAGACTCACTCCTGGAGAACTCGTCCTGTGCCGCCACCGTCCCCTCCACCAGCTTCGGCTTGATGAGGCGCGTGCAGAGGCCGTCCGCGTCTTTGCTGTAGTGCTGAAACACACACACACACACACACAGTTATATTCACTTCCTGTGAACATGAGAGAGAAAGCGAGACAAGGAGGACAGAGAGTGATGGACACAGCCCGAGGGAGAAGTGCATGCTGGGATAGAGGTCACACACTCCTGAAGCTCAACACAACTGTTCTCAACATCATCGTATCCGATCACTGATCGAGTCCTCTCTTACACGGGTCACATGACCTACAGTCTTCACTCCCATTGGTTACGACTCTCTCACGGGTCACATGATCTCCAGTCTTCACTGAATAATTTGCAGTTTTGAATCTTGGTTTTAGGATTTTTCAGTGTTTAGCACTTATATATATAGTCACACATTTTAATTCATATATCATTATATTCTTTTAATTATACTTCTTAAATTTCGTTTTATCTTTCACCTTTATTATATATTTTTATTTTATATATATATATATTTAAACACTACCGGTCAAAGGTTTTAGATCGCTAAGATTTTTTTATGTTTTTAAAAGAAGTCTCTTCTGCTCACCAAGGCTGCAATTATTTGCTAAACATACCAAAAAACAGTAATATTGTGAAATATTATTACAGTTAAAACAGCGGTTTTCTATGTGAATAGACAGTGAAGTGTAATTTATTCCTGTGATCAAAGCTGAATTTACAGCATCATTACTCCAGTCTTCAGTGTCACATGATCCGACAGAAGTTATTATAATATGATGCTCAAGAAACATTTATGATTATTATCCATGTTGAAAACAGTTACATTTTTATTTCAGGATTCTTTGATGAATAGAAAGTTCAAAAGAACAGAATTGATCTGAAATGGAAAGCTTTTGTAACATTAATCACTACCATTGAATTTATTTTTTATTTTTTAGGGAAAGAAATTAGAAAATACTTTTATTCATCAAGGATGAGTTAAATTGATCAAAAGATACAGTAAAGACATTTATAATGTTAGAAAAGATTATACTTTAAATAAATGCGGTTCTTTTGAAGTTTCTCTTCATCATAGAATTTTTTGGAGAAAAAGACTGTTTTCAACATTGAAAATAATAATTTATGTTTTTTGAGCATAAAATCAGCATATTAGAGTGATTTCTGAAGGATCATGACACTGAACACTGATGTGTAATCAGCAACAGTAATGATGTGGAAAATTCAGCTTTCAAATGACATTTTAAAATATTAAAATAGAAAATAGTCATTTTATATTGTCATAATATTTCACAATATTAAAATGTTTGTCTTTTTTTTTTTCATTAAATAAAGCAGCCTTGGTGAGCAGAAGAAACTTCATTTAAAAACATAAAAAATCTTGCTGATATAAAACTTTTGACCGGTAGTGTATACACAGACACACACACACACACACACACCTCCACCAGCTGCATGAGGTTGTCGAAGTACTCCTCCTCGTCGATGCTCAGCCTGCCGCTGTGGTAGATGATGCGGTAATGCTCCACCTTGGCGTCGCAGCTCACACACAGGGTGTAGTCGCCGGGGTAGTTTGTGCTCTCGCGCACCAGGAACAAGCCCGTCTCCGGCGGATACAGCAGCCGCTCCGCCGTCTCCCGCGGGATCTTCCCGTGAAACCACCTGACACACACACACACACACACACCGGATCAGAGAGCAGACACACTCTTCTTATTCCCTTCAATGCTTCATGTTGTTCAGTGTGTGTGTAAAGAGCATTAGCACTTACAGAACACACACTTCAGCTCAAAGTGGAGGAGTCATATTTGCTCCCTTTACATAAATTGTAGATTCATCTGCACACACTAGTGAAAAAATAACACAAATGATATCTGGTGTCTGAGTGTTCCTCAGGAAAGCTTCATACGCGTGTCATTAATATCAGCGCCACCCACTGGTCAGTCATGAGCCAATGACCAAACATGTCATTAATGTGTGTGTGTCGGTGTGAGTTCATCGGATGACATCACAGCTCTGTGTTTCACTTCTGCCTTTGAGGCACTGACTGAGAAACTGGGCGAGAGACATTCAGCAGAACGTCAGATTGTACTATCTCACATGAAGAAAAGGGAACTGTCAATCACAACAGCGACACTTCGGGGAAACAGAGTCAGAGAGGTCAAAGGTCATGTCACACTCAAAACTCCCTCCTCGTCATCCAACATGTTCATGTGTTTCTTTCTTCAGTGGAAATGAACATTTACATTCTGGAGTGAACTACTACTTTAATGAAAGGCCGTGTCAGAGGTCAGAGGTCACTGATTGAAGGCTGCGGTGTCACATGGAGACAGTGATGTCAGAGATTATACTAATGTGAATCTTGTGAATTGGTTCTGTCTCACAGCGTGATGATTGTTCAAATCAAGTCAAGTTATAACAGAACAGCGCTGTGTTGGAGAGGAATCCACGAATGCTGAGGATTCTGGGTCACGAGTCTGTGTGAAACACACACACACGATATATAATGTGTGTGTCGTGATGTGATCCGACTCTGACCGTCTCAACAATGTGATATTCGCTGAAAGCTCAAAGTGACACAGTTTATCAGTACTGAGCCTATTATATTGAACAGTCTGATGATATGAAGTATTAAACAGACACTCACGGCATCAGGCTGAGCTTTCCTCCAGACTTCAGTCCTTCTCTCCGCTGGACGTAGTTGGCAGGAATGGTTCCCTCTCGCCCCACACTGCTCCTCGCTCGATACCAGTTCGGGTCCTTCGTTAATAAAGCAATTCATTAAAAACTTTAAAATCAATCATGAGCATGACAGCACATTAGAACTGAAGATTTGTTGATTTGAGGTATATACATCCGGGGTTTGAAATTAACACCCGCCAAATGTCTGGTACCTTGATTACGCCTGATTGCCGTTACCTTGGTTACGCCTGATTGCCTGGTACCTTGGTTACGCCTGATTGCCGTTACCTTGGTTACGCCTGATTGCCGTTACCTTGGTTACGCCTGATTGCCTGGTACCTTGATTACGCCTGATTGGCCGTTACCTTGGTTACGCCTGATTGCCTGGTACCTTGGTTACGCCTGATTGCCGTTACCTTGGTTACGCCTGATTGCCTGGTACCTTGGTTACGCCTGATTGCCGTTACCTTGGTTACGCCTGATTGCCGTTACCTTGGTTACGCCTGATTGCCTGGTACCTTGGTTACGCCTGATTGCCGTTACCTTGGTTACGCCTGATTGCCGTTACCTTGGTTACGCTGATGATGGTCAGCAGGTCTCCTTTGCTGAAGGGGAGGTCCTGGTCGGTGCTACCCTGGAAGTTATACTTGGCCACACACTCAGTGCCGGGCGGCCACGCTCCCTGCGAGATGAACAAACACACAACTTCTGTTAAACTCCCTCTCATGCAGTGTGTGTGTGTGTGTGTGTGTGTGTGTGTACCTGTAGAGCAGACATGCTGAGTGAAGCTGAGACTCTGAGCGTCACACACCGACCTCAACCATCAGAGCTGAGGAGACAAAACACACACCATCAGTCTGAGAGTGTGTGTGTGTGTGTGTTCGTCTGAAAGAAGAAAGTCATATACACTAGGATGGGCTGAGGGAGAGTAAATCATGAAATCACATAAATCAATCATGATTTAAACATCGTAGCAGATTTATACAGGTGGAGCTGGGGTGGACTGATTCATTCATTCGTTCATTCGTTCAGTCATTCGTTCGTTCTTTCATTCATTCATATGTTTGTTCGTTCATTCATTCACACACTCTCACTCACACACACCCTCTCACACACACTAACTTTACCGCACCAAACGGATGAAGCCAATCTGAGATTTCCCAGGTTTTGCACGACATCAGATGACCTCACTATCCCAGAATCCCCTCGACGGGCGTCAGACGTGACAGACGGTCTCACTGCTGCTCTTTGGCTCTTCACACACACACACACACACACACACACACTCTCACTCTCTCTTTCTCTCTCTCTCTCTCTCTCTCAGACTCACACACAATCACTCACACACACCAACAACACATGCTAAACATTTTCCAAAGTGTGCAAAATGCTTCTTTTTTTCAGTGCAAAAATCCTGTCTTCTAAAATCTGTCAGGTTGTTTTGTTTGTGCAATATTACAGTCGTACAGACAGGAACTGCCCCATTACGGCTTCATGAGAACACACACACACACACACACACACACACACACACACACACACACACACACTGCTGAAACGCCATGATTGATCATATCTCTATAACTCCGAATATCAGCAACAGCACGAGTTATGATTAACATGCAGATCAATTATGAATTATGATATAGACCACGCCGGCAGAACTCATGCACATCCTCACCTGTGATCATCATCTGCTTTATATCAGTGGACACACACACACACACACACACACACACACACACACACACACACCGGCGGGTCTCTCACAGAAGCGCGTGATGCTCCTCTCAGCTCCGGGTTGTTCCGAGCATCGGTGTGCGAGCGTCGGTCGGTGTGTGTGTTCGAGATCAGACTGTGTGTATCGGTCCTGTTGATGAAGAGGAACTGAAATGAGAGGAAAATGTCGCTGCGCTTCGACGCGACGCTCCAGATTCTAGCGCGTCCACTCCGACTGCAGCTCCCGCGAGCGACGCGACCCGTGACGTCACGGAGGAGGCGCACACGATAATACACGACATACACACAAACAGAAATGGACTAATATTAACATTATATTATTTAAAATTGAACTTGAGTATTATACTGAGGCCTTAAAAGACGCAAGAAATAAAAAAGCAAAACGGGTGTATAGAATGATTTAATCATTTTCTTTTTGGAATTTTTGTAAGTTATCATCCCCATATATATATATATATATATATATATATATATATATATATATATATATATATATATATATATATATATATATATATATATATAGTATTCCTTTGATTCTGTTATGAAATAACATTAAAATACTAATTAAATTAAAACCAAAAGCCAGAGGGAAAAAAATAACATTTTTAATTTCAAAACTTAATTTCAAAGCAGACATTTAATGTATTCATTATATAAATGAAATTCAATCATTTATTTATCAAATAAATAAATGTATTTATTTATATAAATTTATTATTTCATCAATATTTTATCTATAAATTACAGTATTGACCAAATTCAATAGTGTATTATAAAGAACACGAGCAGGATTTGTATGATAGCTGAAGAACCTGCAAATTAATTGTATTTATTTGTACTTGACGTGTATTCTACACTTCCTTTAATCTGTTAATATTACACATTTGATTTGATATTCGTACTATTTCTGTATTTATTTATCCACAATTTTTAAAGAAGGCCTACATTCTCTATATAATATAGTAATACTGTGGCTAAACTTGATTGAATTTCATGTAAAAACAACACGGACACATTTTAAATCATTGAAATTCTTAACTATACATATTAAACACTTCCCACTAAAATGATAAATGCAACCAATCAGAGGCTAATTTTATCACGTGACGTTAACCGACCGCGGAAGCAGCGCTGGAGTGGAATCGCTCGACTCCCGAAACACTCTTGGGCTTCCAGGGCCGCCTCTGCGCATGCGCGAACTCTCCGCACCACACGGCGGCGTCGCGAGGCTCCATGTCAGAGATTCGCTTCAAAGCCGAACAGAAATATACCTGCGACCAGAGCTATCAATGTATTATGACTTTTTAAGTCAATTTCGACTTTTAATCTCATAATTATTACTTTTGACTTATTGTATTGTAAAACACCATATACATAAAGGTGACTTGATTTTTTTATGTCATAATTATGTTTTTCTGATGTAACTTCCTTATTCATCACATACAAACGCACCTAAAGATATAGAGACCAGAAATGAAGATGAGATCGTGCAGACCTCCATAAACCCGATCAGAAACAGCCAGAGATCAAAAGAGTCGTTCAATAAGAATCAAATCAAACTGATTCTCCACTGATAAATGATTCTGTGTAACTTTACTAGAAAACTAGTACTGGAGTGTCTTTATTCTCGGAGTAATGCAGAATAGACTCACTCCATACATTTAAATAGACAAAAAATATAAAATTATTGATGAATGTATATGCTCATGACTGGCGCTTGGTTCTGATTGGCCTAGTCGGCTTCGGCGCTCATTAAACGTTTTTCACATCTTTATCTTTCTTCAGTGTGTAATGTTGATGTTTGATCATGAAAAGCTCCAAAATGCCTGAATAAAATATATTTATACTCAAAATGCTGGAGAAGTGTTAGTGTGGCCAGCAGAGGGAGACAAACCATCACTGACAGATCACAGATTCACATCAACATCTCAATTCGTCAACTCTTCACTTAAACTGCACATAAATAATATATAATAGTTGGTGAAATATGACACAAACACATATTTTAGACCCTGTGAGTGTTCAGAATTTATATGAATTTTCCCACAATATTTAATCAGATTCACTATTTCATATGAAATAAATAAATAAATAACTTTCAGCTCTTTAAGAAGATTAATACATGTATAATATATACATAAAATACATATAAATATATAGAAAATGTCAGCTCTTTAATGCTTTTAATATATTTTATATATACTGTATAATTTTGTGACCCTCACCCACAATATTTAATCACCTTCACTAGTTTACGTGAAATAAATAAACAATCAAACAAATAAATATAGTATCTTAATTTATAAAATACATTATAATGGTTACACTTTACAATAGAGTTTAATTTATTAACATTGTTAACATCGTTATTAACATCTCCTGTTCAACATTTACTAACATATTATTGAAATTAAAAGTTTATTATATTTTATTGAATTGACCCGAGCTGACATAAACTAACAATGAATAGTTGTACTTTTATTAAATCCTAACAAAGATGAATAAATACTGTTACAAACGTGTTGCACATTGTTACATAATGCATTACTAAAGGACCTTATAGTCAAGTCTTGCTATTATAATGTAAAACATGAGCAAAATGTTTTTGTCAGGACTTTAGTTTGTGTTTGATGTCAGTGAAGTACAAATGAATCTGAACACACTCTTTTTCTTTTATCTGAACAGACTCAGATTTTCCTGTCGTCTCTGTGAAGCAGCTTTGAAACAATGTGTGTTAAAAGTGTAATAGAAATAAAGCTGACTTTATTCACACACACACACACACACACACACGCAAGGCTGAACCTGCTGAACAGGGTGAAGCGCATCATCGGGCCAGCGCTGTAAAATAAACTGTGCTGGAAGCGAATCCTTCAAGCGTGAAAACAACTACACACTGAAACTAATATCACTGCGCTGGAGCTGTGCCACTGCAAATCACACACACACACACACACACACACACACACACACACAGAGAGAGCGCATGCGATCAGGCTGCAGAAAACAAATACACCGACAACAAAAGCAATAAATCACAGCGTTTAACTGATGCCCTGCACCGCTGACGATGATGACTGATGTGGAAGTGTGTGAAAACTAAAGGCCGAAACAAACTGTGCAAACTTCACAAGTGTGTGTGTGTGTGTGTGTGTGTGGAATTGTTTATGTAAAGTGTGGCACAGTGAGGACAGGATAATTACAGAGTGAGACAGGACAGGATTACAGAAGCGGAGTCAGACTTGTTGAGCTCGTCTGTCTCTCTCTGCAGATCCGAACACTGATGCACAACACACACACACACACACACACTCCCTTCTTCTTCTGCGCAGGGAAGGATATCCGAGAGTGATGTCATTGCGGCCCATGATTCCCAGCAACACCACAACATGACAGCAAATGCTGCTTAAAATGATGATGCAGGAAAAACAACGCAAATGACCAACATGTTGTTAATTGCAAAAATGTGGCAAACAAAATCTTTTTTTCTGACTTCTGAGTTTTCCTCGGCTGCGCTTTATTCTGCATTTCAGACCTGGATTACATGGAAGAGTCACTTTTTTTCCAGAAATAATTTCAGTTATTGGATTTTAATTACAACATTGCTTTTTTTTTCCTTTTTGCAATACTAGTTTTGAAGAGCTTTCTTTTGTGTGTGTGTGTGTGTGTGTTTACAGGGGTCGTTTCTTGAGTTAAATGCCGCTAACCTGTTTATACTGGTTTAATCTCTGAACCATTAGCTGAACTTCAGTCAGGGGTCGTTACATAAGTGTGTGTTTCTGTGAGTGTGTTTGGTCTCATAGACCTTCATCTTACACAATCAGCTGCAGGTACACACACTTCTACATTAACCTTCATTCCCCTGCCATCATCAGTTCGTCTTGTGATACGTTTGATTCACAAAATCATGTTTCCATCAACATTTGCAGTTTTAAAAGCAACAAGACACAAAACTACACTGACTCCGTTAGCTCAAATAGCAGATCATGGCGCTTGCCACACTAAAGTCACACTCACACTGGTCCAGGTCACTGGTTTAAGGGTTAATGCGGCGGCCATCTTGGGTGTGGCGCTGTCGTGTTAGTGGTGTTTCTGAGCACGTCTCTATCCGCACATCTCGGCACGCCATGCTCCGCTGAACGGGGAAACGGCACGCAGCTTTTGGAGGTAATTTTCTCTGCTTGTTTATCTCAGGGATATTTTTAAAACCAAACAGCGTTCCAGTGTGTGCCCGGAAGCGGATGTGTAGCGGGAGACGGAGTCATCAACACCCGCTCTGATAACATCGAGTCCCAAAGCACGACTGAAGAGGAGAGAGAGTCGAGACACGGGACTGTCCCGAAACACACCAGCAGCGTTGGACAAACTCACACACAAACATCAAAGACATTTCAACACAATTCACAAATACTGAGAATGTGTGTAGAAGAAACATCAGAAGAAATAGCTATTTTAAATATAGTTTTTCAGTAACGAAAACAATCAGTAGAAGTTGAAAGTGGCGGTTATGGAAAGGGGCGGGACATTTCCCCAAACACACTCAAAGTGCTCGACCAATCACAACACACTGCTCCAGCCGACCAATCAGAGCACAGTGTGCTTTTCAGAAGGAGGGGCTTCATAGAGATATGGACGTGAACAAAGACAGACTGGGAAGAGAGGAGCCGCAACAATGGAGAATAATCAACATTCTAGCTGGAAAACCTTGCAAAAGGCATTTTAACTCTAAATCTAGCAACGTTTTTTTCATATTTTAATTTAAAAAATGTATGTACATTTATAGCTCTATACTTTGTGTTAAATTGCCTTGGCATTAGATCACGTGTTTCTAACCCAGATAGCACAAGTCTATTTGATGTGATTTTTACATTTGGAAGACCTATTTTTAAGAGTGTTTGCACTCGCCTATAGGACGTTTCCTTTCCTCCATCTACATCTTAAAGACATCTTCTAAACGTCTATTTGACATCTGACAGGAAACGTCCCATGACATATTGCAGATGAGCAAATACTCTTAGAAATACGTCTTCCAGATGTAAAAATCACATCAAATAGACTTGTGCTATCTGCGGATACACCAGCGGAGTGAGTGATCGCTCTCTTCAGACTAATGCGATCAATCTTCTCTTTAGAAACACGATCATAGACTTTTCTTTCAAATGGGTGAACACAAATGTTGTAGTGTCCATTCACCACCACTAGGTTCGCAAAACTATGACGTGAGAGTGTGTGAGCATCAGCCTCGCGTGTCAGAAAGATTGCAGTGACAACACACACGAGTGTCTGATTACACGATCTCTTCCAGGTGAGCGTTTAGAGAAGGAGTCGGGTGTATCCCAGCAGGCCTGACTCCCTCTACTCCCGTTACTCTTCCCGGCATCAGTAACGGGGAGTGCGCGTGCGAGCGATGCGTGTGTCCGCGGAGATCAGGATAGCGCTGCGCTGATACACTTGTGCACTAAAGCATGCTCGAACAAAGCAGAAACAAAAAAAGAGGCTCGGGAACAAAAAAACTGGAAAAACCTGGTGTTCAGCCCCAGCCCAGCTGAGCTCTCACGCTAACACACTCTCGCACGCAGTGTGTCAGTCAGTGCCAGGCGCGCCGCGCTCTCACGCGAGTCACGTACACACACACACTCCCACACACACAGCCTAATCGATCTAATACCCCATTAACACCGTGGTCTCTGATGATGTGGGGTAATGTAAGCGCATTCTGCAGTGTCCACATTTGATCGTCTGATTTATTTTACATTCTTTACACAAACATCTCACGGAGACAGTCAGGCCACGATGACCCGAAACCAAAGAATAGAGAACCTAAAAAAAATACAGGGTTGTTTTAACCCAAATTTGGGTCAAATATGGACAAACGTTGGGTTAAAAATGTAATTTAAATATTTAACCTAACAGCTGGGTTTGTCCATTTTTTTTAAAATTTGTGTTATAACAACGTAGTGATATCATTAGTGTGATGCATAGCCGTGTTGTTTCTCATTAGATGCTTTAGTACAGTCATTTTCTACTGTATTACAGTCAAAATGACTGTATTTTTAACTTTTAATCACTTTAAGGCAGTGCATCAAATGCCGCCATGATGCATAAATAACAGTATTGTGTCTGTCATCATGATACAGTAATAATGAGATTGTGTCACGCTGTTTTTCTTTTGATTTGGGGGTGAAATGTGACCCGGATGTGCTGCCAGGTTTCGGTGAGATCCACCGTTTACTAGAAGTCCAGTGATTACTGACACTGTTTCTCAAGAATAGCTCGGATTTCATGCCGTACAGCTCAGATCGAAAGCTGGAAGTTCCCCGGAGAGGAAAATATTAATAAAGCAATCAGAAAGTCCTTATACCTTCATGCTGACATCACCAGGAATGAGTTTCGCATCCTTAATGCAAGCGTATATCTCATGACCTGACCTCAGATCAGCACATGCTCCAGTCCCAATGCAGGACACATATTCATTCATTCATTCATTCATTCATTATCATGTTTAAAGTTTGGGGTCAGGGAGATTTCGAAAAGTTTCTTCTGCGCTGCAATAAAATAAAACGGGAGCTGTGCTTGCTAGAAGTTTACCGTCAAAAACACGGTAGCAACGTTTTTGCTTTCACAAACTTAACTTAAAATTTACAGTAATAAACCATATGTCATTATCTGATATAATGTTAATTTACCGACCTATTGATTTCTGTTTTGTACCATTGTAATACACTAACACTCACATTATTAAACACCATCATGGTAACACACATGAAATAAAAATGCAATAAAGATTAATTTAACAACATTAAATGTAACAAAACCCTAATGTACATAACCGATTAGGAAAAAAACAAGAAAACTGCGGAAACGGTAATTTCAACAAAAATACATCAAATGTGAAGTGTCACAGGGAATTATGGGAATGTCAATTTACGTTTTTTCACTGTAAGTTACACAATGAGTTGTTCTTTTTCAATTCCAAACACTGTAAATTTAACGGTATTTTACAGTAAAATGACATTAAATGTACCATGAGATCCTTCACAGTTATTTACCGTATGTAGTACGGAAACTTTCTGTTAACCAATTAACAGTTTTGCACTGTAGCATTTTACAGTATTTTACCATTAAAATAAGAATTATTTTTCTGCATTTATTTGGTAAAACAAATACAGTAAAAATTGTGAAATATTATTTAAATGTAAATCATCTGTTCTCTATGTGAATATACAGTAAAGTGTAATTTATTCCTGTGATTTTCATCATCATTACTCCAGTCTTCAGTGTCACATGATGCTCCAGAAATCACTCTAATATGAGGATCAAGACACATTTATGATTATTATCAGTGTTGAAAATCATGCGTGATCATTTTAATGTCCCCATTGAATAAAAGTAGAATTTTATATGTAGTTTATATTCAGTGTCACCACACATGACATCATTTCTCTCTAAAGATGCAAACACAAACACATTTACAGGCCTAAAGTCAGTTTCCAGTAAAGGATCGAGAGTGTGTGGCGTCGTCACATGAGCTCAGGCTGCAGGGTGTCGTTCTCACACTGAGATTGACAGAAAATCGGAAAACAGTGTCAGCCAAAAACAACGCCCACCTGACACGACCAATCAAGAACAGGAAGGAAGCGACAGGAATATTAGAGCAAGGGCAAAAAACACCTTAAGTAAACTTCCAGCCTTCGACACAGAGAGATGCGTGTGCCAAACAAACAGCGAGGTCAGGAGAGTCCGTTTGAGCCGAAACCGGAAGAATGATCCAGTGGAATCTCTTAGCACAGACAAATACATTCAGACTGAGGTTTGTTTACAATATAGGCAGAATACACACTGACACACACACACACCGTTTCAAAAGCAGAACACACGAGTGTGATGAATCAATAAACCGGGGCAGGGTGAACTAACAGATATTAACTTCTGAAAGTTCATTTTTTGAGTCTCCTCTGCTCACCAAAGCGGCATTTAGTTAACCAAAAATACAGTAAAAATCACAAAATATTATTTCAATGTAAATCAGCTGTTTTCTATGTGAATATAGGCTACAGTAAAGTGTAATTCTGCATCATGACTCCAGTGTCACATGATCCTTCAGAAATGATTTGATGCTCAAGAAACATTTATGATTATTCTCAACGTTGAAATCATTTTGTGAAAACCATGATATATTTAGTTTTTCAGGATTCTTGAAACTTTGACAGAAAGTTCAAAAGAACAGCATTCATTTGAAATAGAATCTTTTGTAATGTCTTTACCGTCACTGCTGATCAATTCAATGCATCCTACCTCAATTAAAGTATTCATCTCTTTGGTAGTTAAATAAAATATTATATTCTTGTTGAGTTGAATGGTTCTTTTTGCATCTCTAAAGTTCAGTAGAAAAAATGCCTTTCTTGCTTAGTATTTGTGTCTTGTTTCCAGTCCACATATCTAAAACATTCTTAAAGGAGTAGTTCACTTTTGAAAAAACTTGTGCTGATAATTTACTCACCCCCGTGTCATCCAAGATGTCCATGTCTTTCTTTCTTCAGTGGAAAAGAAATGAAGGTTTTTGATGAAAACATTCCAGGATTTTCTCCATATAATGGACTTCAATGGGGTCCAAACAGTTCAAGGTCCAAAAGACAGTTTCAGTGCAAACTGTTCAAAGGGCTTTAAACGACTCCAGACGATGAATAAGGGTCTTATTAAGCGAATCATCAAAATGAACAAATCTTTATACGCATCATTTGGTTCATTCAACGAATGAAAAGATTCGTTCATTTTGATGAAGGAGTTCGAACAGGAGAGTCACGAACGCGCGTCACAGAACAGAGCAAGGCGAGGATTTGAGCTTATAAAACTTAAACTTTGTTATTTATTTATTAAATGAGTGATCGTTTCGCTTGATAAGACCCTTATTCATCGTCTGGAGTCGTTTAAAGCCCTTTGAACAGTTTGCACTGAAACTGTCGTTTGGTCCTTGAACCGTTTGGACCCCATTGAAGTCCATTATATGGAGAAAATCCTGGAATGTTTTCATCAAAAACCTTCATCGGCCAATCAAATGGAAAACAAGATTATTGGCAGTTAAATTTGCTTGTTTTAAGCAAAAACTCACTTAATTTTAATTTTTTTTAGCAGAAAACAAGATAACATTTCTTAAGTCATTTTACTCATCTAGTAAACGCTTCTTGATGTAAGAATGTCTTTGATATGTGGACTGGAAAAAAGACAAAGTAAGGAAAGCATGTTTTGCAGTGAAGGCTGCTCGAAGAGAGCGACCCGACCTCTGACCTCTGACCTCCTCTCGTCCCGGAGTGAGGAGTCGCGGTGCCGAACATCGCGTGTGAAAGCACCGGCCCTGCCCCTGTCCGTCCGCACCTCGGCCCTGTGTAATTTGTGCATTAGCTGTTGGCCGGCAGCCCGCGAGGGGAGAGATTACACCGAGAAAAGAAAAGGTGAACCGCCTTCTCCATCCATATCTGCCCTCGCCGGCACACTGGCACTCACTCACTTCCTACTGTGGGGAATTTCCTGTGCTGAGAGTGAAAGAAGGAAAGAGAAAGAGAAAAGGGGAGAAAGGCACGTAAACTTGTCTTGCGTAACCTCTTCCTCAGGAGGGGAGGGGGCGCTGTTTATTGATCTTAGTCACACGCATGTTATAAAGAGGAACTTTAGTATAGGCCGTTAGCACGCTATGGGAATCTGTGGAGGTCGCGCACTATCAGCAGAGGAAATGCCACCAAAGATGCCAGACGGCAGCGTGACACAATGATAATCTCCCATTCAGGAAAATTTCCTGGAAATGCCGAGGAATCGCTCGAAGGGAACAAACAGGGCACACTGTGCTAAACCTGCACACAGATCAGCTCGAGTCAAAGGTCATCAAACACGGCCCGTTCAAAAGTCGTCTGCTTGTAAATGAACACCAGCGGGCGGCTTTAATCTTCCTCACTCATTAATCGCTGCCGGCCGCACGCCTGTGCCTAACGAGCCACTGATGATAGTAACGAGGGTGGATCATGTGACCTCTGAATGGCTCTTACACAAACATCTCGACCCACACTAGATTATATTTCTGCACTTCAGGAATATCTGGATTGGAAATGAACACAAAGCTCCTTTGAAGTGGTTTTAAATTGCATCTAATAAAGTCTGTGATTTCAGGACTACATCCATCATGCACTGCGTGTTACATGCATGTTACTGTCATGAGTGTTACATACATGTTACTGTCATGCATGTTACTGTCATGAGTGTTTCTGTCATGAGTGTTACTTATGTCATGTGATTCAACGAGTCTGTCACACTAACTTCACATGTTCGACTTCACACACCAACCAGGATCTCTCGACTGATGATGATGATGAAGACTCTGCCGATCTCCTGAACCTCCGGGTCCTCCATGTCTAACTCACTGCGTGAAAGATGGAGAATTTATTATTTATTTATTATTGAATGTCACATCAGCAACATATTTCACGCCCTGAAACACACCTGCTCTTGGACAACAGGAAGTGACATCAGCATCATGGCAGGACCACACCACATACCATTGGAGAGAATAATAACAATTTCAATATTTTACATGATATTCTTGATCCTCCTCATGCGAGGAACCCTCATCCTAAAACTTAAAAAGACATCTATCTTTTAGAAACAACTATATCATGTAGCTATGGACTGAAAAACAGACATCTAAAATCAGTTCCTGTTAACTCATCAGAGTATATTCTTTCTACTCAGCACAGTGGGCTACAGTTGTCACTGAAGTGAAGATTGCAAACAGGTATAATGTGAAATGACAGCAGGTGAGTCACTGGGTTGCAGATAGTTCTGGAGATACTGGGATAAGGAGGAATAGTCTTATCTTTAGCAGGCAGTGGAGAGAAGTGGCTGGAGGACTGAAGACACACAGAAGATGAGACAGTTTAGTGCTCAGGTTAGTAGTGCACAGGTAGAAGTTCAGGGTTGAACAACGAGACCAGACGATGTGAACTGGGTGTGCTGGTCTCCATGGTGACTGATTGCGTGCAGGTGTGCTGATCAGTAATCAGGTGATTAGGAACGTGTGTGTGTGTGTGTGTGTGTGTGTGTGTGTGTGTGTGTGTGTGTGTGTGCGTGCGTGCGTGTGTGTGTGTGTGTGATTCTGTGACAACTGTGATTTTAAATGTGTTTATTTATTCACATTTTAATTTTATAATGCACATTCATTTTATAGTGCTTTTCACAATACAAATCATTCAAAAGCAGATTTACAGAAAATGCACAAGTCCATTTACAGTTTACAGCGATCTGTTATCAGAGTTATGAATTTCAGAAATGTTCAGCATCACAGTTAGCTAAAAATGTATTCATTTAAAAAATGTAAAGACACAAACAAAACTATTTTAAAACCATTTATTTATTTAACTCATTTTTATTGTTTGCTTAATAGTATTTTATTTAAAATAAATACATTTCATTAAACAATATTTAAAATACATTTAATTTTTTATTTTAAAAAGTATACTTTATAGCATCTGACTCCATAACTACTTCAATTAATCTTTTTAATTATTATTATTTTTTTAAAAAAAAAAAACATATTTAATCATATCCACATATGTGAACACAAAAGATGATATTTTAAAGAATTTGGGAATCACTCCACATCGACAAGTGTTTTATATTTATGAAAGTCAATCATCATCTGTTTGATTTCATTTCATTCCTTAAAATATCATCCTCTGTGTTAAACTAAAGAAAGAAACAACATGAGGGCGAATAAATGACAGAATTTTATTTTCCGAGCGACTGTCCCTTTAAATAGAGACAGGCATCCACAATGAAAGTGTTATTGTTCATTTAGCGATCATAAATAGCTTATGTAAAAACAATACAACTGCTGGCGAAGTTGATATGAGAGCACATTTGCAGGAATTATTAATGTACACCTTCAGACGTAAAAAAATTCCTTCATTACACGAGAGTCACTAAGAGCATCAGGTCAGTGTTTCAGGAGGAACGTTTGATCGAGAATCAGAAGACCTTGATAAATACACAAACACTGTACAAACATCAGATCAGGCACATGGTCAGAGTCTCAGCATATTTACACGAGGTGATCACATTCTGGGATGTAATGAAACAGAAAGCAGCTCCAGTGTGTGAGAGGCTGCATGAAGCTTATGAGAGTATAAGGCACACGGGCGGGCGGGCGGCTCTTATCGCGCTCGCTGTTTGGAAGCACAAATATGTTATCAGCTTTTGAGTTTTGAAGGATAAACTCACACAGACGTTTGAGAACACAAATGAACATGATAGAGGTGAGGCTCTGGATACACACGTTCACACCAAGGACGATCACTATAAAGATTTAGTTCGAATAACCGTTAACGATACGGATATGAGCAAAGATATGTGAATAAAGGCTAGATGTGTCGTCAGCACTGCTGGCCAATGGAGGTCGTCGTCTGCACCTGGCGGCCATCTTGTCACAGGCAGCTCGCTCACTCGTAACATTGTGGTAATGGTACATGTACTACTTAAATAACCATAACTTGCTCAATTTTCTACCGATTTTCAAACGGTTTGGTTTGTTATGAACCTGTAGCTATGACACTGCATAATTATTAATAAAAAGTGTATAAATAAATAATCATGCAGATAATTATAGCCACATTAATAACGTTTGTAAGAAACCAAACCGTTTGTAAATCCGTCAAGATTTCAACGAGATAAGAGTATTTGTGTTCGTGCTGACCACTCATCTTACATCAGCTTGTCTGTGACAAGATGGCCGCCGATGATGACGATAGAAACTCCGCCGTAGCACATCTAGCCTTTATTATATCTATGGATATGAGGACCGACATCGTCGGGATCACTTTCAGAACGATTCTTTTCCAGCAGTCGAACGATAAAACACAGTCAGCCAATCAGAATCCACTCGAATTTACAGCATTCGTGCATTTAAAATGGAAGACGACGTTACGGAGGAGGAAATCGTAGTTTGTGTTGTTTTTATTCCACTATTGTTAGTTAAAGACGTGTAACGAACTGATTCAAACAGGTCACTTTCACTACATTGAAACCACAGCATGAGCTTAGAGAATTAAAAAGACCAGTCTTGTTATTGTTAGCATTAGCGCTGGTGTGGACGCGATCATAGTCGGACTACAAACAGGAACGGTTTTAAAGCGGTTTTTTGGAATATCTCTGATCTCCATAAGTATTAAAGTGTTGAAATGCTGTGTAATAAGTGTTATGACATATACCGTGTCTCTTGAATGTCGTCTAGTTTTGCTGCATTCTATGGAAAGTAGGATATTTTCCAATTGCGAGCTGGTATTTACCAGTGTGTTGCGTTCAAGTGCTTTTGTTGTCGTAATGTGGTAAAAAGATGGAGATCCAGACCTGTTATTTAGCTAAAACTATTTTAGATCTCTTAAGTCATCTGCAACAGCAAGAAAATGATTTATCAAAACTCAAAAGGTAATTAATATGCTGTATATTTTCTAGATCATGAATAGTATATATTTTTTTTTTACCATTCACGACTCTTGCGGTGTTCTCCGCCATTTTGAAATGGTCAAAGGTTATTTCATCTCGGCAACTCGTCCATCAAAATATTCTACGAGTTGCCCAGTGGTAAATACCACATGAAGGGGTGTTCATGTGCATTTTCCACGTCGGCTTTTGGTATTTACCATAATTACCATAGCACATGAACGCAGCATTTGATCTCGCCGCTGAAACCGCTCTCTATGGCTTTGCGATTAAAGAGATAATTACATATTTCAACACAGATATCAATAATGCATGTCTAATTATTTACTGATGTGTCCGTGAATAAGTGGATAATGTACATCCAGCCGATTGTTATCTCAGAATAAACCCCTTCAGGTGTGTGTGTGTGTGTGTGTAACCCTGTCGGGTTTATTCTGATATAGCAACCGTCTGGACGTCCATGATCTCGTACTTCTAGTTATGGTTGTTGGTGTGAACGGCCTCCATGATGGTTCAGTTCTCCGGCACCAGAACACACACACACATCTTTCAAATATTTGGCATTGTGAGGATCCACAGGATCGCTGCGGTCGCGGCTCGGGCCGGATCACGAGGCGTATCCGGGTTGTGGCGAGACTCGTAGCAGACAGCGCTTGTGCTTCATGGTCAGCCCGTATTCTGGAGTCATATCCAGCATTTCTCCCGGCATCCCGCTGAACTTTAACCTCTGGAGAAGGATGGCCAGGAACAGGAAGACTTCGGCGCGCCCGATGGACTCCCCAATGCAGCGCCGCTTGCCCAGGCCGAACACCAGAACTTTCTCTCCTTCCGTCTTGTTGAGCTCCGTCCCGTCGGCGCTGAGGAAGCGGTCGGGGTTGAAGCACGACGGATCCTTCCACAGTTCCCTGCAAGAACACACATTGTTTATAAGTCGCCCTGTGGTGTAAATCCAGTGTTTAATGTTCTTTATGTGTGTATGTGGTGTTTTTAATCCGCTTTAACACACACCAAAGACAGTCTCAAAAACACGATGTGAAATCGTTGGTGTTTCTGACGTAACCAATCAGATCAGCGTGTGATCGTCAACCAGTGAGTGACTGGAGGTGGGGCTCATTTGCATATTCATAGAACCGCGCATACTAAATGAGGCGAGGGTGTCGAGTTACATTCAAGATATTTTAAAGCATGAAGATTTTTTTTTTTTCAAAGAAAAATGTTTAAATATGTTTTTTTGGTGATAAAGATACAATTATTGACTAAATAGGTGGACTTTAAATCTATCTCAATACATTTTCATTTACTAATTATTTTAATCAATTTAATTATAATCTTTTTATATCTTTACATATCTATTAATATATAGATTTTATTATTTGTTTTTAAATTGGTACATGTTTTTCTCTAAGTCACTTCTAAAGGTACTATGATATTTTAGACATTTATATGGTATTCTTGGAAGTACCATGGATGGAGAACTATTAAAATAAAGTACCATAGCATTTCCACCTGAACATAATGCATTACATTATATTGTTTAAATATATTTTTATTATTTAAGCAATTTTTAATGTTTGCTTATCTGAATCCATATAAACTCATTGTACCATAGTATCACCATTTATTATATAATACCAGTTATTTAAATAAATGTGTATTGTTTGCTTATTTTAATCTGACTTAAATATATTAAATATAAATTTGAATCAGTAGTTTAGTTAAACCCACATTAGTGCAGTGCTGAACTCATGGTAATAAACTCACGGGTCGTGGTTGACCTGCCACTGGTTT
Source organism: Cyprinella venusta (assembly GCA_038021265.1). NCBI lineage: Eukaryota > Metazoa > Chordata > Actinopteri > Cypriniformes > Leuciscidae > Cyprinella > Cyprinella venusta. Next base: position 164,357 of record JBBNEX010000030.1, read on the forward strand.
ATAAACACACAGGTGTCTCTGGGAATGAAGTATCCGTTGAGCGACGTGTCTTTCGACGTGCTGAAAGAGAAGAAGAACACAGCGGGTTAACTGGAGTCGCGTGTGCTCGGTGTGATCATGGTGCCGTCTGAAACTCACCAGTGAGGAATGGTGAACGGGAGGAAGGAGGAGTGCCGGAAGATCTCCAGGATGAAGGCCTCGAGAAGCGGCAGGTCCGTTCGGTCCGACAAGCGCGGCGTACGATCCATTCCGATCTTCTCTCCTAGAAACATTTAATGCCATTTGTCAGATCAGATGTCGGTTATGTTTAACGGTGGACCTTTTCTGCAAGTCATGCTTCAATAAGAATTCATGTGAATCGCCACCTCGTAATAAACAGTTGCATTTCAATGCAATAGAGTTTAACTGCAATATCTGTCCATATAAACAGACTCACTCAGTTCTCCCTGCAGGCGCTCCTGGATCTCGGGATAGGCCACCAGATAGACGACAGCCCAGGACAGAGCCGTGCTGATGGTGTCGAAGCCTGCCGATGAGCACACACACACACACACACACACACACACACGCTTTAGTGTCGTTCATGCACCCGTCTGAACATTCTGGCCGATAACGATAACCGATAATTCATCATATTTGAAAACCGATAACCGATAATTCATTATATTTGAAGACCGATAACCGATATATATATATTGGCCGATAAATCTAAATACAAATTTTTAAAAAAAATTTAAAGCCTGATTACAATAAATAAATAAATTCATAGACATTTGAACATTCATCTATAGCCGATACCGATAATTCGTTATATTTGAAAGACGAAGATTTTTATATAATTTTTTTTTAAAGCCTTATTACAAAAAAGAAAGATCGGTTATCGGCTTTGAAAGCCGATGACAGATATATATTCTGATAAATCTACATTCAAATTTTTATATTATTTTTGAAAGCCTGATTACAAAAACAAAAGTCTCATCATTAAAACCCACGTCCCAAACACACACTTATACTGTTCTCATTATAATATTAAATAGCCGATATTACACATTGCACTTATTGTATTTGCCTTTTTGAAGTGATTTTAATCATTTCAACTCAAAACCATCACAATAAACATGATAAACACCAGAAGCGTCTCAGCTGGAGGGAACAATCCATTAATTATCGGATTTGATTTATCGGCTAAATATATCGGTTTAAATAACATTTCCCATGATCATCCCGAACCCAGAACTCACCGGCCCCGAAGAGGTCATTGACGATCCCGACGATCTTCTCATCGGACACTTGAACGTTGGAGTTCTCGTCCAGCTTGCGGTCCTCGCAGTGGTCGATGAGCGAGTCGGTGATGTCACGGATGTTGTCCTGAAACACATCGACACGGACAACTTTTTAGAACCGAATAAACATTGATCTAAGAACGAGTCTCTTTCTTAAAACCCGAGCGCTCACCTTGTCGAACGTGTCGTAATGATCCGAGACGATCCTCTGAATGAACTTGTTGAAGCGAGCGTTAATGGCCAGGAATTTCTTCATGGATGCACTGGGAAAGATGCGCAGGAACGGGATGAAATCCGCGGGATTCCCGCTCCCGACGATCTTCCCGAACTCGTCGCTCAGGTTCACCAAACTCACCAGATCGTCGTCGTCGTGGCCGTAGCGGCGGCCGAAGCAGATCCCGCAGATCACGTTAGCCACGGACACCACGATGTGCCGGAACGGGTCGAAGCTCCCGTCGGACTGCATGACGCTGTGGAGCCTCTGGATCAGGTACAGTCCCTCTTTGCTGATGTGTTCCTCCAAAGCGCAGGAGTACTCGGAGCTCTCGCCCTGAACCGTGGAGAAGGTCCTCAGCGCGCTCAGAGCTAGCTTGCGACGCGCACGCCACACTCCCACCTGATCCGTGCTGAAGGCCAGACTCTTCCCGTCGCTGATGAACCTGGTGCTGTAGAGGTCGGGACGCCCGGAGAACTCGTCGCCCTGTTTGAGGAGCGCCTGTCGGATCACCTCGTTCCCGCTGAGCACCACCACGGGCCGTGTGCCGATCTGGATCTGGAAGACCGGCCCGTAACACTTGCTCATGGCGGTCAGGCTCAGGTGCGGGTTGCTGCCCACTTCCAGGACGTTCCCGATGATGGGGAGAGGCTTGGGTCCGGGGAGCTTCAGGAGCCCGTCGGGAATCTTGGTGCGCGTCAGGCGCATCAGCAGATACACCACACAGATGGTGATGATGGCCACGAGGCTCTCGGACACCGAGATCGGGCCCAGGATCGGGACAACCGTTAGAGGCATCGCTGAGCGGGTTACCTGCGCAAAACAAGACCCATCAAAACCACTGACGGAGAGAGAGAGAATGTGTCTCTCTGCAACATGAGGGGTTTTAGTTCACGCATGCAAATAACGGATATATATTTCACAAAGGATAATAAATGAATGCTCAAAACGAGAGAGAGAAATGATGTTGAAAATATTGATGAATATTCAATGCAATGTAAAGATGTGTCTTTCTGCAACTAATGCATGAGGTTTATTAGTTTGTGCATGCAACTAACTGATATATTTGTGCAGTTTAACCAATGCATATTGTTTGGTTATTTTTGTAAAATCTATTAATGATAAACTAAACTTGGAGTGATTTGCCTCAAGGTCAGCACATATCTGACACACACACACACACACACACACATGGAGGCATTGCTGAATGAGTTACCTGCCCAAAACAACTCAGAGATCACTATACGGCGGAGTGAGATGCGGAGAAATAAAGTAAAGATGTGTCTGCAACCACTGCATGATGTTTATTATTTCATTTATTAGTTCAATGTATGTTTTTTGGTTATTTGCATTTCGCATATCCATTAATGATAAACTACATGTGGAGTGATTTGGCTCAAGGTCAGCAAATCTCACACACACACACCTTTAAACTTTCAGCAAATGCCCTATAATACACTGATTCATGCAGTGCACAACTTTCTGAACAAAGACACATATATAGGCAAGAGTCACTTAATACATACATATATCTAATAAAATTAAGTTTATATTTCAAATCTAAAAACTCTATCACAATAAAATGTATTTTGACTATGCACACCAGTCAGTGAACAAGCTGTATTGTTTAAAACAAGTATGAATAAACTAGAAATAATTCATAGTTTGCAGTAAAAACTATAAAATGACATCCATGATGTAATATTCTCTGAATGAGGAAGGCATCGACAGCTGACTTACACAGAGTGATCTGAAGAATATTTCCCTGTCTATTTCTTCTCTTCTGAAGGTGTGTATCCAGAGGCAATCTGTGTGTGTTCAAGAGTCCTGCGCGAGGAGATTTATACAGGACAGCGCGTCGCGATTGGCTTAGCGCTCGCGTGACGTCACGATCTGTGAATGAGAATCTGGGATTTGAGATTTATTACCGATCATCGTCGCTCAGCGCAACATTAACGAGTTATTAATGAGACTGAGTTCTCTTGCCACTCTACAAAAAATTAATCTATCTATCTATCTATCTATCTATCTATCTATCTATCTATCTATCTATCTATCTATCTATCTATCTATCTATCTATCTATCTATCTATCTATCTATCTATCTATAAATTCAACACGAAAACTTAAACATAATTAACAATTAACATAATGATCGGAATTCAAAAATGTTTTAGTATATCTCTTTTTTTAAAGTCCCCAATAAATCAATCAATCAATAATGCGAAACTATAAAAGACCCTATATGAATATGAATAAGTTTAGGTAATTGGGCAATATTTTTTATGCGATACTAATTCAATTCACATTTATTTGTATAGCGCTTCACAATATCCATCGTTTCAAAGCAGATTTACAGAAAATGCACGAGTCCATATTATAATATATGTGTGATCTGTTATCAGAGGAGACTGTCTAAGTTATGTATTTCAGAAATGTACTTATACAAATCACAATTTAGAAACAATGAGCTCATTGAAGTGATGAACACTTAACAAATGAATATAGAAAACTGTAGCATTGGCGCATGTTGGTTCAGAGCTCGCGTCATCAATCAATGCAAGGACCGAGAAATAAATGCACAATGCAGATTATAGATGATATTCATATAAATCTGAAAAACACGCAGCTCTAGAACAGGCGTAAAATAGAAAAAAAAATTAAAGAATGAACGTAAACACGCTTCTTCTTGTTCATTGATCTGATCTTAATCGGTTGAATCAGTGTCATAAATAAGTTTGACAGTTTCAGCAATTATAGGACTAAATAAATAGTTTATTGCACCACATCCTCACACGGTCGCGCATTGATCTGCGGGTTCATGTTCCGCCTGGCACGCGCTCGGAACTCATTAAGCAACAGGTAAAGCATCGCGTGCAAAGGTGTGTGTGTGTTTCAGGGCCCCTGCACTACAGCTCTAGCGTGCAAAGGTGTGTGTGTGTGTGTGTGTGTGTTTCAGACCCCTGCGCTACATTTTCGCAGTTCTCGCTCTCTGTGTGTGTCAACAGGAAAAGCCGCCAGAATGGAGCAGCAGCATGTGACCCTCGAAGATCTGCAGTAAATCGGAGTCTCTAAAGTTCTGTGGTCGGTTTCCTTTGGAAGAGTCTCGCGACCTCAGACTGTTATCGTGATTTGAAGCACGCTCAGATAAACAGCATCGCGTGCGTGCACCTGTGGCGCGCGGGTTAAACATTGCCCGCGTTGCGTGAGAGCGCGAGCGCGCGTGCGCGAGGATGCTGGAGGGGCAAACGAGTTCAGTTTCTTCTCCATAAACTGCATCTAGAGATCATTCATCTGTCTCGATTGTGTATTGTCATGCACGCGCAGTGATTACCTGTGGTTTCAGCCGTGCACGCTTTTGTTTCAGGCGTTTCTTTTGTGTTTCGACTCTCTTTACTTTAGAAATCATCTCGCTGAATGAGAATGAGATGTTCTGCGCCACTGATCTTCTTCAGTGGGTTGGTATGTCCCGTTGATTAAAGATCGTGTCATGAAGGATCTGGTGGGATGAATGTCCCTTTAATGTCCTAAAACATATGCACGATTTTTTTTTTTTTGCGTGTTATATTATATTGTAGGCTATTATAGCGCTATTACGCACTATTATTTTTGTATTAATAGTGCGTATTAGTATATTATTATAATTATATTTTTTTTTAATTATTTTTAAAATATTATTTTATATATTTTTTATTATTATAATTATATTATTATTATATAATTATTATAATTTTTATATTTTTAATGGTTTTTTATTTACAATGATGATGACAAATAAACATCACTATAAAGTGACAAGAATAGGCTACTGTGTGTGTGTGTGTGTGTGGCTCGTTGTACAGCTCGGTCAGTCACGCGAAGGCTCTTGTCTTCAGGGTTTCTGCGGTGAATGGATCGCTCGGCTCGACTCACGCAAACTCACGCAAACTCCGGTTAATCCTTCTCTGACTGACTGTAATCCGGTTCCTCGCGTGTGAACCGCGAGTTCAGGAGCTGATAAATGACACACACTCCTCATGAATCACGGAAGGACAGTTTGGACAATGAAGTCACACTCGAAATGCATGAATGTTATTATAACTGAACTAATGATATAATTAGACCAAAAGAATGCAAGTGTCATTACCACGAGGAAATGCAGAACGATCACATTTTTATCTATCTATCTATCTATCTATCTATCTATCTATCTATCTATCTATCTATCTATCTATCTATCTATCTATCTATCTATCTATCTATCTATCTATCTATCTATCTATCTCTATCTCTATCTATCTATCTATCTATCTATCTATCTATCTATCTATCCATCTATCTTAGATGATCCTGTAAACTGATTTATTTAAATTGTTTAATTAAATATAATCATTAGTAATTAGTATAATAATAACAAAAATATATATCAAAATTACAGGTTTTCTAGATTGCTAACACACAATTAATGAAATAATTCGCCATGTGTTCACAACTGTAAACATAATCTTGTATAAGACAACAATCTACAAACCTCAAACTTCCACGTCAAACTCTAATAATTCTCAAACTTTGGCCCTTAAAAAACTCTGATTTTGCAGCTCAAGGTCTATTACGGTAAACAACATAAATGAAAGAGGGCAGATACAGTTACATATGATATAATGATTAATATGTTAATATCAATGAAAATAATTGGCTAAAAATAAATTCGACAGTCACAAATTTGAAGGTGTAGAACATGTGCTGCAGTTTACTGTATATAATTATACAGTAACATATTATTATTAATGATATAATATATAATTATAATTATACTGTAAGGTCTCTTTTTCTCGCTCTCTGGTGTGTTTGCTGAAATAAATCCTGGTAAAACTGTGTAAAAGGTGAATATTATTTTTGTGTTAAAGGGATACTCCACTTTTTTTGGAAATAGGCTCATTTTCCCACTCCCCCAGAGTTAAACAGTTCAGTTTTACCGTTTTCGAATCCATTCAGACGATTTTCAGATATTTATAAGAATATCAGTAACCAGACAGTTTCTGCTCTCATTGACTTCCATAGTATTTTTCCATAGTATCGAGTGAGGTCGTACGAATTAGTATGAATTAAACATTTTTTAATCATTCGTCGAATTCGTACGAATTGGGCGTGAGATAGTGTTGGGAAAACTCCATTCATTCATTGCTGGAGAGGAAGAATTGTCTAAACTCGTTAAATCATCTAACAACATGTATGTTAGACCACTAACTGAGCTAATGAAAGCGATGCTTCCAGAGGTCAAAGATCCTCCTCTGAATATCATTAATTTCTGTTTGTCTTTAGGATACGTACCGAAAACTTTTAAGCTAATAGTAAACCACATGTTAAACAAACACAACTTGATCGTACAGAATTAGTCGATTACAGGCCGATCTGGAATCTTGCAGCTCAAGTGTCTGGATTTGGTGTGTCTTACAGACACCATGGCACAAACCAGTTTTTTGTCTAAAATGTGACCTGTCCATTTACTGAAGTGGATGATGACAATGATGAAGATGATGATGATGATGAAGCACGAAGACTCGCGTGAGTTTGAGAGTCAAAGGTCCAACTAACAGAGCGAGTTCATTCGCCTTCAGCACTAAAACTCAAAGGAATCTCAGAAGATGAAAGTCAAAGGAGTGAGAAACCGTTCAACCTTCATCACGCAACAGCAGAACACCTGCCTCACCTTTACATGTGTGTGTGTGTGCTGCCCTGAATAGAGCGAGAGGTTTTGAAGTGTCATGTTTTAATGGGAAAACGAGCCGCCGACACGCAATCTGTGTGAAGAACTGAAACACTGATCTTCACACACCTGACACTGCAGTCCTGTAATCAGCCGCTGCTCCAGACACACACACACACACACACACACACACACACACATCCTGTTGTGTCTATCTCACTGTAAAAAAAAAAAAATCGGATACATTTACAGTAAAAATAATGGCAGCTGTGGTTGCCAGAAATTTACCGTAAAAATACAGCAACGCTTTAGGTTTTACAGACTTAACTGATATAATTTTAATTTACAGACCTAATGAAGTATAATCTGATTTGTACCAATGAGAACCACCAATCACAGTCACATGATCAATCAGAGCTCCTCACACCAGAACACCATCATAACACACCATTCTAAAAATGCAATAAAGTATTTATTTAGTTATATTTATTTAAGAATATTAAATGTGACATAATATCACCTGATTATAAAAAAACTAAGAAAACTATGAAGAAGTTAGTTCAACAAAAATACATCAAATGTGAAGTGTCACACAGGGAATTGTGTGTGTGAATGTGTGTGTTACATAAAACAAAACAAACACCAGTGTGTGTGTTCTCCAGTGTAATGACCTTGAGCACAGAACACACAGACGGTGAAAAACACAGAAATCCCCGTCCTCGGCCGATCTCTGACACGGGTCATGTTTTAAGAACTCGGTAGAGACTGAACTCTGTGTTATTTTTATTTTGAGCATTATTAGAAACGTTTCACTGTAAAGATTTCAACGAAATTCTATTTTATTTACATGCATAACCTTCCCAGGAAATCGCTCAATTCATAAGGTAGGCTATATTATTACTTTCACAGCTTTAAATACACTCTATTGAATAATAAATGAATAAATTAGTGTGAGGTGTGA
>JBBNEX010000030.1:177500-315000 GCA_038021265.1 Cyprinella venusta
TCTGACTTTATAACACATAATTGCGAGTTTATATGTCAAAATTCTGACATCTTTTCTCAGAATTGTGAGATATAAACTCGCAATTGCGATTTATCAGGCCAATTCTAAGGGGAAAAAAACTAGTATAAATCTCACAATTCTGACAATCTCACAATTCTGACTTAATATCTCGCAATTCTGACTTAATAACTTGCAATTCTGACTTTATATCTCACAATTCTGACTTAATAACTCGCAATTGTGAGAAAAAAAGTCAGAATTGTGAGATAAAAAGTCGCAATTACCTTTTATATTTTTCATTCTTTGGCAGAAACAAGCTTCCATACAATGAGACCAGAAACTGTCTGGTTAAAGATATTCTTCTAAATATCAGAAAATCAGCTGAATGCATTCAAAAATGGTAAAACTCGACTGTTCGAGTTGTAAAATGAGCCTATTTCCAAAAAAAGGTGGAGTATCCCTTTAATATTCATTGTGGATCTCCGATATTCAGGGATGAACTGGAGTGCCATTGAAGCCCTGACTGGGTGTGGTTAGAGAGTCGCTTCCTCTCGTCAAACTTTATTGGCACGGCTTGTTCCTCAATCAGCTAATGTAAAGAAAGCCAAATGACTAAAAGCACAGGAATGCATCGCAGTACATAATAAACACATGTGAGCCCTATATAGTGCACACGAGCTCCTGGAGCTGTTTATTCAGGGACAGAACTGAATTTACAATGAAGCAATAGCGAGGAGCGTGTCACGCATGTTCACACACACACACACACACAAGTAAAAATCTCTGACTTAAATTGAAATAAAGAAAGAAGTGATTCTGAACTGAAACGAGTCGTCAGTAGTTCAGTCTCTCTTCCTGCTGACCCTGCGTAGGTTTGTGACTCATTAGTAGAGCCCGACCGATAAAGGATTTCGAAGGCCGATACCGATACAAATATTTTGGGGTTTAAAAATCCGATATATCGCCCGATATTTCATATATTTATTTATTTATTTAAACTGGAGATGATTTGTCAGAAAATTTGTCCTGCTTATTTGAGTTTAGAGAACTGATGGCGATGATCTTTTAATTGTTATTCAAGCGATGTATGTCTCGTGACCAACTCAACGAGTGTTGCCAACAGGGACGGTGTAGAGCGCCCTCTGGTGGACAAACTATACAACTCCAACACTCATGACATGGGTCAAGCGTGTTTCCTCCGTTTTTATTTTATTTTTGAAATATTCATTTATCGGCCATTATAACTGCCAATACCGATAGTTTGGAAAATGCCTAATATCGGCCGATAATTAGCATAATCCCAGCCAGTGGAGTTGATTGGCTGAGCAGCGTCTCTTAGCCCCGCCCTCAAACACTGGAAGAGTTGGGCTGGTGTTGTTGGTGTGGAGAAGACGCTGTTTTCTGAGATTGAGACGGTCAAACCCACGCCATCGTTACTGTTCGTATCACTGTGATTCAGATATGATAATCTGACCAATCACAGCAGAGCGGCTCTCAGAGAGGCGGGGCTTAGAGAGACACTGAGAGGAAGAGCTGGAGATTATGAGGACATTAGTGTGTGTTTGAGCTTGGGTGTGTGTGAACCTGTTGTAGGAGACGCCAAAATTTAATAACAGTGCACTTTTAATGATTTACTTGCATTATAATTATCTTAATATCTTATAAATGTCAGAAGTTTGATTGAGGACTAGTTCACCCAACAATAATCATTCTGTCATAATTTACTCACCACACAAATGAAGTCTAAAGATGTTCACACTGCTCTCCATAATGAAAGTGGATCATGATTTATATTTTACGATGATTTATATCTGCAAAGAAGGACAAAAACACTATAAATGCATCTGTGAACTCTACTCTATAGAATATTTTGACATGTTAATCTTGTGTAGTCATGTGATGGACTGACGTCATACTTTCACACAGAGAACTGAATGATGTGTGTAATGTGTGTGAACAGAGGACAGACTGTCCCATCTCTGCTGTCGGTGCACTTTGTTCAGGTGTAGAGTGTGTGTCGTGAGATTTATTAGGACTTCAAAGACGTGACTGACTTGAGCTCAACACTCCCACTGACACACTTTCTCGATCACACACACACACACACATCACAGAACGATTGTTCTTCTACAAAACTGTATTGTTTGAAATGATGCGTGATTTTTGACTTCCTGATGAGCTGTAAAACCTGCTTGAAGAACAATAAACAATATTATGCAAAACCTTTTCTTAACCCTCTGGGGTTGTTCGTTTCAGAGTCACACTTGGGGTATTCGGGTCCAACTGGACCCAAAGGCCGGGATTCATATTTAAAAAATAAAAAAAATAAAAAAAATCATGATTTTTTTTTTACTCGTTTTTATAATATTTTTTCTTTTCTTTTAGGGTGTTTTGAGAAAATTTCAAAAAATAAAAAAATTATAATTATTATAATTAGTATTAATGCAATAATTATGAAAAAAAATTCTTTAAAATTATTATTATTTTTTTAAATTTAAAAAAAAATCAAATTTTTTTAAAGCTGTATTTCATTTTAGAGTCAAGCCTAGGCCTCATAAAAGCAATTTTGAAATGAGATGGATGCCATCTGGTGGACAAACTGAGCATTTTAAAAATGCAAAACACATGTATAATCTGAATTTTTTGGTGTGTTTGTGTATAAAAGTGTGTGTGTGTGTGTGTGTGTGTGTCTGTTTTGCACTCTTGATGTTTTATAGATTCACCCCTTCACTGTTGTGTTTTTTTTCAAGATCGTGGCTGATTTGTAGATTGTACGCACAAAAAAACTCAGTATTTTCACATTTTTGCCAATTTCCCATTCATTTTCCATGCGGGTCCATTTGGACCCGAACACCCCAAGTGTGACTATTTTTTTACAACCACTTACACTATTCACATCCTGTCCCTAATTTTTTGGGGTGTTCAAATACCAAATACCAACAAAGTCACCAAATTTCGGACCATTCCGAGGAAGCTGTGATTTTTTAAAAAAAAAAATACAATTATTTTAATTCTTCGGGTCCATTTGGGCTGAACAACCCCAGAGGGTTAATGCACGTGCAGCAACTGCACAAAACAAAAGCACGAGGTTCTATATAATCAAACGAATGAGCTCAGCAGGGTTTCCCAAACTGGGGTTAGTGAGTTGATGGATAATTAGTAATTACATGAAAAAATATACATATAATAAGAATAAATCAATGAAAAAAAATCAAAACTCCCCTCAACCATCTCTAAATCTTCATCTTCTGAGATTGCGTGGGCCGTGAACAGCTGCCGATACGCCCGGTTTCCCGAGCACACCTGCGGCCGCTGCTCATTGGCTGATTCGTGACGCTCACAGGTACAAATAGCATGTGAATTTGCACAGATAATCGCCTGAAAGGCTTTATAATAGTGCTGTTGATATGGGCGAGGAGCTCGGTCTAGATAACATCTCAGCTTAAAACTCCAGCGCTCTAAACATAGAAGCATATCTTCAAATCAACAATAATGTGTCAAGATTCCTTATTCACAAACCCGAGGTCAAATCTCAAGCGCTTCTACACACGTAATGATCCTGAACATTCAGCTTTGATCACAGGAGTAAACGACACTTTACTGTATATTCACACTGCAGTTTTACTGTATTTCTGAACAAATAAACATCTCTGGTGAGCAGAAGAGACTCTTTTGGAAATCTTTTGAGCGGAGAAAAAAAGGCTTATATCAGCGGATTAAAATGACCATAAACAGAATGATTTGATTCGGTTGATGGGGTTACACAAATGCCAAAGATATTGCACGGGTTATGAGCCCTTTGGAGGAAAATGAAGCGAAGCAAAGCTCCTGTCGTGCGAGGTCACATCACACACCACCTAAACACACACACTACCCAAACACCCCGCGCTTCGAGACCCCGCCGCGCACGTAACGTGTGAATCCCGTGATAAACACACACACACACACAGGTCTCTTCTTGCAGCTTGTTGATTCTTTGACATGTTATTTTTTGCATCTTGGCTGGAGTTAATCACACACTTTCCTCCTTCATGACAGCTACTTGGACGCCGTTCGCGTGGATTCAGCGGGGTGTGTGTGTGTGTGTGTGTGTTACGAGTCGCGACATGCGTCTGTGAGAGGACCTGTCATTAAAACGTTTCCCTTTCTACCTTAACATAAACACCACATCATTCTGCCATTTAGGAACAGGCAGAGAAGGTAATTTGAGCCCTGCAGTCGTTCATTAAACAAATATCTGTCCTTACAAGCTTGTCGGAGAAGCACATCTGATGCCAGTCGCCTTCTGAATAAACCTTTTTCATTTATTTTTTGCTGAATGTAAACTCTGAAAATAGTCAGAAATGTGAGATAACAATGTTGAAATTACCTTTAGTTTTCACTGCCAGGACTCTTCATCTATTATCACGTTCACCTGCGTCTCATTAACTGGTTTAGCTCATTTCCCAGCACGTGTCCTGGCTGTTTTTAATAAAGTGATGAAAATGTCCTGGTTTTAAAAAACCTGCTGGGAAAGAACAGCAAAATATAGATGAGGAAGAAAAACAGGATAAAGGGGAAGAACACTAAAGATATTAATATATTTTGTTAGTTTTTGTAGGTTTTGTGAGAGCTATTTTTGTTCTATTTGGAGGTATTTCTTTTAGTCATTTATATATTTATTGTTCTAATACAGAAGAGACATTATTTCTATCATTATTTTTGAAACCCGTCACAATAAAACATGTTGAGTAACCTCTGAGAGGCCTTATCTGAATTTGTGTCTTGAAATATAACTATTTTATATCCATACAGAGGAGGCATAGCCTACTTTAAATGTATTGAAAGTAATAAGAAATCTTTGAGTAAACTTTGAGTATGTTTGCTGGACCGATCGTCCTGGTTTGTGGTAATCAAAATATGGTCACTCTAGTTTAGCTCACCCTATATAAGCCTGGTTTACTCATTCATTCTCTTTAAGTTTATGGTATGGCACTTTTATGATGGATAGATGCACTTTTATGAGGACAAATGTACTTTTATGATGGACAGATGCACTTTTGTGATGGATAGATGCACTTTTATGATGGACAGATGCACTTTTATGATGGACAGATGCACTTTTATGATGGACAGATGCACTTTTATGATGGACAGATGCACTTTTATGATGGATAGATGCACTTTTATGATGGACAGATGCACTTTTATGATGGACAAATGTACTTTTATGATGGATAGATGCACTTTTATGATGGACAGATGCACTTTTATGATGGACAGATGCACTTTTATGAGGACAAATGTACTTTTATGATGGACAGATGCACTTTTATGATGGATAAATGCACTTTATGATGGACAAATGTACTTTTATGATGGATAGATGCACTTTTATGATGGACAGATGCACTTTTATGATGGACAGATGCACTTTTATGATGGACAAATGTACTTTTATGATGGACAAATGTACTTTTATGATGGACAGATGCACTTTTATGATGGACAGATGCACTTTTATGATGGACAAATGTACTTTTATGATGGACAGATGCACTTTATGATGGACAGATGCACTTTATGATGGATAGATGCACTTTTATGATGGATAGATGCACTTTTATGATGGACAGATACACTTTTATGATGGACAAATGTACATTTATGATGGACAAATGTACTTTTATGATGGACAGATGCACTTTTATGATGGACAAATGTACTTTTATGATGGACAAATGTACTTTTATGATGGATAGATGCACTTTTATGAGGACAAATGTACTTTTATGATGGATAGATGCACTTTTATGATGGACAGATGCACTTTTATGATGGACAGATGCACTTTTATGATGGACAGATGCACTTTTATGATGGACAAATGTACTTTTATGATGGACAAATGTACTTTTATGATGGACAAATGTACTTTTATGATGGACAGATGCACTTTTATGATGGATAGATGCACTTTTATGATGGACAGATGCACTTTTATGATGGACAGATGCACTTTTATGATGGACAAATGTACTTTTATGATGGACAAATGTACTTTTATGATGGACAGATGCACTTTTATGATGGACAGATGCACTTTTATGATGGACAAATGTACTTTTATGATGGATAGATGCACTTTTATGATGGACAGATACACTTTTATGATGGACAAATGTACTTTTATGATGGACAAATGTACTTTTATGATGGACAGATGCACTTTTATGATGGACAAATGTACTTTTATGATGGACAAATGTACTTTTATGATGGACAGATGCACTTTTATGATGGACAGATGCACTTTTATGATGGACAGATGCACTTTTACGATGGATAGATGCACTTTTCTTGACTTATAAAGACTGCCATTATAAAGTTTGGAAGAGCCAGGACATTTTTTTGTATAACTCTTATTGTCTTCGTCTTAAAGAAGAAAATCATATACACTAGGATGGCTTCAGGCTGAGTAAATCATGGGCTAATTTACATTTTTGGGTGAATTAACCCTTTAAAGCCCAACACATGCGTGACCAGACGCTCCTGTGCGATCTGACCTCATGTCCACCTGTCAGCGTCTCAGAGATGAAGAGCTCGTCCTCACGCAACAGTAGCCCGAGGAGACACTCCTTAGACTCGCCCGGCCGGTTCCTGCTCGCCGACGGTGTGTGTGTGTGTGTGTGTGTGTGTGTGGATAAACCCCAGAGGAAGTGAAGGTGAAGAGTTTGAGCCCGAGGCTAAGAGAGTTTAGACAGAGCTGCAATCACGCCTCAAGATCCAGCACACACACACACACACACACACACACACACACACACACACCTTCTACAACCAGGGCTGAAGAGAAACATTTAATGCGTCCGTCTCCAAAAACAGCATGTGCTTCTTCAACAGTACTATAAAACTAAACGTTCATCACTAATGAATCTCTCTGCACTGACTGACAGATCAAGGCTTTGACTCTCGCGTATCCTACAGATCGACCACTGGCTCCGCTCGATGTACATGAAAAGGGATGTAATAATATATCACAATGCAAAAACCAATATGCATCATGGATAGTGACAATATGTATTTTGTCTATCTGTATATAGTGTAAATGTTATGCTTTGCAAGTAATGATTTATTTAGAAACATGTAAAAACATATTTCAGATTTTTACATTCCCTCTCCGGTGTATCATTATCCTGAACGTCAAACAGAGCGAACATTAAAGGAGAAATTAATTTCTCTGCTGACAGCAGCACATGAAAACATTCACATAAACAGAGTCTGACGAGAGTTACGATGAGTTCTGGGAACAAACACCTGACCTGACACACACCAACAGCAGACAAACCTCCGCGAAGAAGAGTGTGTGTTTAGATCCAATACAGGCCTGAAAACCGGCCGAGAGACAGCGAGAGAGAGAGAGAGAGAGAGAGAGAGAGAGACAGAGAGAGAGAGAGAGAGAGAGAGAGAGAGAGAGAGAGAGAGAGAGAGAGAGAGAGAGAGAGAGAGAGAGAGAGAGCCTGAAGCTGGTAGTCCAGATTTAAGAATGAGTTAGCGTGTGAAGGTTGTGTGTTGCGTGTTGCGGAAGACCACGCCTGCACACACACACACACACACTCCACGCCTGGTGACCCAGAGCTTCTGATCACACACATCTGTGTCACATCTTCATGTTCACATGTAAGTGTGTGTGTGACACCCTGTCATTTCACTAATGCACTTTGAGGCTCAGCGGAAACACCTACAGATTTACACTGACACAACAAATATGTGCTACTGATCTCACACACACACACACACACTAAAAAAATCATTCTGTATGATTTATAAGCTTGTTTCCTCAGTTTAGGCCCACAGTGACACGATGAGTGTGTGTGTATTCAGGTTTAAGACCCCAGAAAAATATGTACACACACACACACTCACTCTCTCTCACACACACACTCACATTAATCACTAGTTCTGTCTCTCATGGAGTGAGCGTGTGATCCGCTACTGGAGCTGCGGCCTAGTGTGTGTGTGTGTGTGTGTGTGTGTGTGTGATCTGTGATCTGATAAGCAGAGCTCCTGTAATCAAGGCTCGCATGCACTTCCTGCAGGTGTTTCTGCACTCGAGTGTTTCTCACGTGATTGGAGGCACGTCTGGTGCTCAGAGCGGTTACACACACTCTTTACCTGCAGACACACACTCACACACACACACAGGCTGAACGCTTCATAATCTCTCACTGCAGATCAATAGCATGGCATGCGACGACACACTGCTGCGACACACAAGTCTCCTGAAGTGAGACAGCGGCAGCTCATCCCGATGGAAAACTGGCTTGTGCAACATTACAAGTCAAAGTCAAAGCGAATACAATCCCAGAAAATACATATTCAATTGTGTAGGTGTCAAACTGCGTTGCTCTACATTCATTTTTGGCTACTTATTTGTGGCTATTTTGATTTGTGTTCCCAAGATGAATGAAAGCCTTACGGGCTGGACCAACATGAGGGACAATAATTACAAGACAGAGTTTTCATATTTGGATGAACGATCCCTAATATCTAAGCTTTGAAAGAGCACTGCATGTGTCAACTGCCTGATTTTTTTTTTTTTTGCTTTGTTTCATAGCAAAATGTAACTTGAGATGAGTTGTGGTTTATTATCTATTGTCCAGCTCTAATCTGCTAAAAGTAACTAGAAGGCTCGAATAAATTAAATTACTATATACATTAAAATCAAGATTTTCTGTGTGTAAAAACACTAAGGTATTACTAAATGTGGTTGTTTTGTTGTTTTTGCATTGGAAATCACTGAATTAAAAAAGTTTGAGCATCAATAAATAAAGAATTTTTATAATGAAAAAGGTATTATTTTACTTATATATAAATTATTAATCATATTTATAATATTATTTATGCATATTTGTTTACTATAAATGACTTCTCTAAATGCATTCAAGTTTCGTGTTTTCATGCATAAACCTGAACAAGAGCTGAGTGGAAGTACGCGGGTCTGCATGCTGAGTGAACTCCTCACGCTGTCCACTAGAGGTGCTCCAGAGTCATCAACACGCGGCACATTATAGCTGTAGTTTGGCTCCACCTGCAGGACAAAGCACAGTGTTACAGGCGAGCGATTTAATTCTGCACACAACAAACCATAAAAGTCATAATTCTTTGGGATGACGTTTCTGGTAATCTTGAATCAGAATCAGTTTTTTGATCTTGCAGCATCTCTTCTCTTCACTGATGACTAGGGCGGGGCTATAACCTGTCACTCACATGCGATCAGCCAATAGCAAACCACAACCATCCAATCAAATCCCCCAAACACAATCAAGCTGTCCCCAAACTTCAGTTTCCTGTCGACTTTAACAAATAAAGGCTACATTTACGATTATATAAATTAATTAATTTATAAATTAATTAAAAATATTAAAATGTTGTGTTTTGCCCTCATTTCAACTCTGATCATCTTTGGTTCTTGTTCAAAATAAGACATGTTATTTAATGTTGCTATATATTTAAATACGAGGCGTCATGATCAATGAATTGTGATTTACACTAAAGGCAGATTATATTACAGTTCGACCTAACCCTGTACAGAAAGTGTTTATAATTAAGTAACGTTAAACACAGCCGCTTCAGAGAGTCTTTCAAACAACTCCAGAACAAACTCGCGATTCATCGTCTCCAAAACAGCTGAAGTTCGGGATAAACTTATAGAAATATAAACAAGCAGACTTCTCTCAGTTCATAGATCTCAGAAATATCTCAAAAGTGCTTATGAATTTTACCGTTAAGACGAGCTTCGTATGGTGAATACAGGAACATTTTGCCGCGCGTTTGTTTAGGTCAACATCATTTCCGGTCGAATGCGCGCGCTAATTGTGTTCGTGTTCTCGAAGAGCCATATATATTAATAATATAATATAATTCCAATATATGGCTCTGGAAGATACTACTAGTACCTCGTGTCTGTTTGTGACTGTAACTTTTTTTAAAGAAATTGTTCACCTAAAAATTTACGCTTTTATTTATTTTTATTTTATATTTTTTTTTTTAATTTTTGGAGCCTGCATGACAGTATTTGTAAATGGTACTGTCATTGTTTGGGAAATGTGAAGATTCAGCAATTTTCCATTTATTGAGTGCTAGCAACTGTTATTTTTTCCCCTTAATTATTTAATTATTTTTTTATGTATTTATCTTCGTATTTTATATTTTATTTATGGTTATTAATGTCGTGAGTATCAGATCCAGTCCAGGAGGTGTCGCTGCGTGTCGTCCGTGTGACGCAGCAGTGAAGAAGACAGAGAAGACACGTGATGTTTGTGTTCACTCCAGCATGTGGAGGGAGATCTGTCAGGCTGGTTAGCTTGTAATATTCCCATAAGTTCCAGTCTGGGTAAGAAAACAACAACAATATCCACGTCACAGTTTGATATTCCTGGCGATATTAGGGTTTTGTAGTTTATTTCAGTCTGAACGAGATTGTGTGTGTGTGAGAGAGAGAGAGAGAGAGAGAGTGAGTGTGTGTGTGTGAGAGAGTGAGGGAGAGAGAGCATGTGTGTGTGTGTGTGTAGACAAATGTTAAGTCTTTGCACTTTCTGTCAATGATTAACACTATATATATTTTCATCTTTACTTATCCAACGGGGTCTTCTCAATTGAGATCACAGCTGGGTTAATACTAGAAATGACCTGATGATGTGTGACCCAATATGTATAACCCAACGTTTTTTTCTCTTTCACTGAATCTGAGCTGTTATTATAGAGACGCCAGCAGGAATATTAGGCTACTGTCACTTTAAGAGCTGCACGGCTCCACCATACTGATACACATCTGTGAAAAAAAACAACGATAACAGAGTCTCTCGCGCTTGAATGGTTTAAAGTCATATTGAAATCCTCACAAAGCAATCGATAAATAAAAATGTTATAACAAGTATCCGATTCAAGACTTGGAATCTATTTTCGATTCCCAAACATAGTTATTTATAAGGTTCTGTCTCTGACGCTGAGCCGTGTTCACCGCCAGGCTTCTGCGATGACGAATGCGGAGGTCTTGAAGGTTCTGCCGGCGGATGCGGCGGACACACACACTCAGCGCTGTCGGATGGGTCCGGCTCTGATGAGCAGGTTAGGCCTGAGGCTGGGTTCTCCGGTTCTGATCCGGGTTCTGCAAGGGGCGTGTGTGTGCACCGCATGGCCTCGACGGGACCTCACGGACGGGTTCCTGCAGATCAGCACCCTGTGCTCCACGCCGGACCTCGATGGGCTCATCAACCCGCACATCAAACCGCTGAAGTGCCCGAAACTCACCAGCGTGAGCGTGAAAGTGTTCGTGCGGAATCTGAAACACCAGAGCGAATCCGTTCACGAGCTCCTCGAGGGGCTTTACGTGCACGAGGGTCACCTTGTGAATCTGGGTGTGGACACCGAGATCAGGTTTGTTCTGGTTGAGACGGTGAACTCAGGCTCGCAGAGAGCGGGTTTGGTTACGGCTAGAACTCGCGTTGATGTCGTCGCGATACAATCCGTTAAACACATGGAGAGGCGTACGGTTTCCGCATCGACTCTAGGTGGCGTTGAGGACGTTTACACCTCGCTGAAAGAGATGATCACGTTTCCGTTGCGTTACCCGGCGGTTCTGCGGACTCTGGGTCTGTCGTGTCCTCGAGGGCTTCTGCTAATCGGGCCGCCCGGCGTCGGGAAGACGCTCCTAGTGCGCCACGTCGCGCAGGACATCGGAGCTATGCTAGTGACCGTGAACGGGCCTGACGTCACAGGCTCTCGACCCGGAGAGAGTGAGGAGAACCTGCGGCGGGTGTTCGATCAGGCCCGGGCCGAGGCGGAGGAGGGTCCGTGTGTTCTGCTCATCGATGAGATCGACTCGTTGTGCCCGAGGAGAACGGAGAGCAGTGGAGCGCCGGAGAACCGACTCGTCGCGCAGCTGCTAACGCTAATGGACGCCATCGGCAGTCGTGAGGGATTCGTGATCATCGGAGCCACTAACCAACCGAACGCTCTGGACCCAGCGCTCCGGAGACCCGGGAGGTTCGACAGAGAGGTACTTCTGCTAACGATTGTATCAGGTGGATCTTTACCTACTGAGCGCTGTACTGTAGGATACAAACTAAAGTGCTTTGGGTTGCTGTCCTGTGTGTTTGTAATCCCCTTGCGTGTGTGTGTGTTGTTCTGTCGTGTCCTGCAGGTGATCATCGGCGCGCCCTCGCTGCTGCAGAGGCGCAGTATTCTGACGTGTGTGTGTCGAGAGATGCCGCTCTCCCCGGATGTGGATCTGAACGCTGTGGCTGAGATGACCTGTGGCTTCGTCGGGGCGGATCTGAGCGCGCTCAGTAGAGAGGCAGCGCTGCAGGCCATGAGGCACTCACAGGTACCGTCACTGAGCGGGATGAATGAGATGAGTCGTGATTTTGATTAGTTGTGATGAGTCGTGATTGTGATGAGTTGTGATTGTGACGAGTAGTGATGAGTTGTTGTGGTCGTTCAGGCTGGAGCGAGTGAGCCGGTGTCGATGCAGCACTTCCTGCGAGCGCTGCGGCACGTGCAGCCGTCGTGTTTGAGGAGCAGTATCGGAGCGACTGACTTCAGACCTGTCAGCTGGGAGGAGATCGGAGGGCTAGAGGATGTGAAGCTCAAACTCAAACAGGTGCAAGAGTTCTCTTAGTTACTGGCAGCTACTGTAGAGAAGATGCACTGACGTCACTTTCCGACCGGAACACACTCCCCAGTTAGAAAAGAGTTTTCGTCAGTGTTCATTTAAAAAACATCCCATTATTATCCAGAATATATGATGGTAAATATTTAATTGATGAATTGTCAATACAATATAGTGTGAGATTTTACTCTATAATTCAGCATATTGACACACAATGGAAACTGTAGTCCACCGTTCTCTGCCTGGAGTCGTTGATTCTGTGAATCGCGGGTCCATTTGCTGTAGCTTTCGGCACTCTGGTTTTTAAATAAATCTTCCTGGTCTTGTACTGACATCTGCTTTAAACATCACAATGCTCGTGATAACTTTCGTTTATTCTACAATTAAATCCCCTTCACCAGCTAAATTACTCCTCCACAGCAATGCCACAGGAAATGCCATAAAAACGAAGGTTCAAAGACGATATTCTAGCGATGGCTGCGCACCTGTTTCTCTGGCGTATAAAGCAGGAGTTGAGTTCTCCTGTTCACTGATGCCGCTTGTGTCCAGAGTATCGAGTGGCCCATGCGGTTTCCAGAGGCTCTGGTGCGGATGGGTGTTCCTCGGCCCAGAGGAGTGTTGCTGTACGGCCCGCCCGGGTGTGCCAAGACCTCGCTGGTGAAAGCAGCCGCCTCTTCCTCACACTGCACCTTCTTCTCCATCAGCGGAGCCCAGCTGTTCTCTCCCTACGTGGGAGACTCAGAGAAAACACTCGCACAGGTCTGACATCACACACTGAAAGGGATAGTTCACCCGAAAATGAGAATTAGCCCATGATTTACTCTCCCTTAAATCATCCTAGTGTATATGACATTCTTCTATCAGACAAACACAGAGTTATATTAAAAAAAGTCCTGCTCTTCCAAGCTTTATAATGGCAGTGATTTGCAACAGTTTGAAGCTCAAAAAAGTGCATCTATCCATCATAAAAGTGCATCCATCCATCATAAAAGTGCATCTATCCATCATAAAAGTGCATCTATCCATCATAAAAGTGCATCTATCCATCGTTAAAGTGCATGGAAAAAAATACCCATGCACTCATGCTGCTCTTCAAACTGATGTTTGTCATTCAATGCCATTATAAAGCTGGGAAGTGTCAGGGTGTTTATTAATATAACTCTGTGTTCGTCTGAAAGAAGAAAGTCATACGCGGGCTGCTTCTCAGATGTTGTGATGTTTCTCCCGTCTGCAGTTGTTCGCTCAGGCACGAGCGTGTGCGCCGTCCATCGTGTTCCTGGATGAGATCGACAGTATGGTGGGCTCCAGAGCGGACAGCGCCTCGTCCCACAGTGTCCAGTCGCAGGTTCTGTCGGTTCTGCTGACCGAGCTGGACGGCGTGGGGATCCGGGCCGTGGAGAGGCGGAGCGAGGGAAGGAAGATCGCTCTGATGGAGGGAGGAGAGCGGGAGGACGCCGGAACGCATCAGGTCACACTAATGAGCTGAAGCACTGCAGTCACGTGACCCTCTGCCCTCGCGGCCCAAGCCCTGAGATTAGACTTAAATGTTTTTTGTTCAGAAATCTTATTTAATTACATTTTTTTTCTATTTGATCAATAAATAACAAATAAAGTGTAGTTTAAGCACATTCCTCACATTCTTTCAACTCAATTTCATGCACAACCCTTTTAATTCAGCTCTATATCTTACATTCAGTGTCTTTGTCGACCTCTGGTGGAAAATAACTAAAATAACTCATTTCACAGCTCAGATGGGCTCATAGCTCAAATCATAAACTAGTATTCATCTCTTCAGTGAGCTCACGGTTTCATTAAACTAGTACATTCTTTAAATTAATACCTTTTTCGCTAACTGCGATTTTGTATATGCAATGTTAACACAGTGTGTGTGTGTGTGTGATTTCAGATGGAACTCCAGGAAGTGTGTAATAAGGATGTTTTGATAGTTGCCGCCACTAATCGAGCGGATGTTCTGGACAGCGCTTTGCTCAGACCCGGCCGACTCGACCAGATCATATACGTGCCTCCTCCAGACCGAGCGGTGAGACACACACACACCTCACTGTGTTAAAGTCACCTGAATTTCGTGGTGTCTGAGCTCTTCGTGTTTTTTGGTGTCGTCTGCTGTCTCTGATCAGGCTCGTCTGGCCGTGCTGCGCGTCTGCACTAAACGTGTCCCTCTCCATCAGGACGTGTGTTTGCAGGATCTGTCAGATCGGACTGAGCGCTTCTCTGGAGCCGATCTAGAAAACCTGTGCAAAGAGGTAAATCACTCGCCGTCACACACACACACACACACACACTCGCTCTCTGCTGTCCTGTAAACCTGATCTCCTGTGTGTCCAGGCGGCTCTTCTGGCCCTGCGTGAGGAGGGACTGGACGTGTCCTGCGTGAGGCACAGGTGCTTTACGGAGGCGCTGCGGGGTCTGAGTCCATCGCTGAGTCCTGAACAGCTTCAGCAGAACTTACTCTCATGTCTCTAACAATAAAAAAAAATGTTTTAATTTGTGTGCAAATGTCATATTTTTCATTTTTCAACCTTAATGTTTGAAGTTTTACAACTTTTCAAAATAGGAAAAAATAGAGCAAATGATATCGCCAGCTTTACCGTCACTCACTACTAGTTTTTTTGGGGAATTTTATGCAAATGTAATATAAACAGATTAGTACAGAATTATAAATGGACTGTTGGACCGCTTTATGGACTATAGAGTAGAGTAGAAAGACTCTGAATGAAATGCATGTTTCTACATCTGTGCAACAACTGGCACAGTCAGTAAATGTGTTCATAAGTGCTTCAGTTAAAAAACAAACTAATTCTGTAGTAATTACAGGAGATGGGATTGTTTAGAATTGATTTACATACAGTATACTAATTCTTAGATTCCTAATCCCATAATAGAGTCCCTCCCAGACAGCAAACTGACATTGAATCAACGTGGAAACGACGTCTCATGACATCGAAACAACGTTGATCTGGCATTGTTTTGCTCATCGAATTAACGTTGAATCAACGTCAGACGCGTCATTCTTCAAAGCTAAACGAAAATCGAAAATTGGTTTGCTTTCCTAACGTTGATTTCAAGTTGATTTTTCCGTTAGTTTTGAAGAATGACGCGTCTGACGTTGGTTCAACGTTAATTCGATAAGAAAAACAATTTCAGATCAACGTTGTTCGATGTCATGTTTCCACGTTGCTTCAATGTCAGTTTGCCATCTGGGATGGGACCTTATTTTGGAAAAATATTGCATGGTAGTCAATGGCGAGAGACAACAAATATTTTGATCTCGTTTGAATTGTGCTCTGAATTGCACATATAATGTTTGTCAATTTAAAAGATATATTTTAAAGTCAAGAAAGTCGCAGTTTGATGTAAAGCCGTTGAGGTATAAGACTGTGAAATAATTACAAAGACTACAAACCCCAAAGGCGCACATTTTCTCTCAATGAATGAAGATAACTTTACTGAGGCTAATGTCAGTCATTGTTTCTACAGTCTTACGTTATAATTGTAACTTTACGCCGTCATACCTGAGTGTTTTGTTCCAGACTGCACACACACGAGCAGCGGGTCTTACTCGTTGTTTCGCTGCCCGGGAGATGTAGTTCATCGAGCGATTTTTACATATAGCTAAAAGTTACTCTTCTGTTTTATGACAAACGACGACGTTTTTGACTTGCAGAATTATCTTTTAAATTGACAAACATCATATGTGTAATTCAGGGCACAGTTCAGACGGAATAAAAAGATAAGTTATCTCCCGCCATTCTTCTTCTTCTTGTGGTGTTTAATGGCGGATTGGCAGACCAACATAAATGGTGCATTCCCGCCACCTACTGATCTGGAGTGTGGAGTATGCTTGGCTTTGGAACGGAAAAAAACCCTCAAATTCTATTTATTATTCCTGTTTTATTTAAATATTTAAGAATTAATTCGTGAATTGTTGATTGTCTTGACCCATTTGTCTCTCGCCATTGACTACCACACATATTTTTTTCCGAAAAGAGCCGGAAGCGGAGGGGCGGGACTTACTCACAGCACAGTTAGCACAGTTGTCAGCACTGAGCCCTGAGGCACTCCAGGATCTAGATGATAACAGTGATGGGAAAAACATATTTCTGAATGTCAGATCCTAATGATGATGGCATGTAGATGGAGAAGAGAAGCGGTCCCAGCACTGAGCCACTCCAGTATAGATGTTGGCCACACATCTCCCCTCCACGACACCCTGAAGGACCTGCTGAAGGGTCAGACCTCAACCACCGGAGTGCTGTTTCTGAGATGCCCTTTTGTTTTTATTAGTTACTTTTGATCAAAAATAAATACAAATGAATTAATCCCCAACAACAAAAGTTATCTCTTCTTTACTCCTTTGCGCATGCTTTTACTAAGGGTCAGTCCTGGTCATTCATAAGGAGGAGAGCAACAGTTGACTGCAGTGGAGAAGACTTCCTCAGACATCCTTCTCATCTGTTATTAGTGACAGTGTGAGGTAGATTGTCATTGTCTCCAGCAGAGGGCCTCATCAGTTTCAGTTTGAAGGTGACATGCACATCCTGAGAGTGGGTGTGTGTTTGTGTTTGTGTGTGTACGTGCCATCAAACACATCTGTTTGGTGTTTATATGAGCAACTCAGTCAGAACCAAGCTGCATTTACAACACAACCTCAGAAGGTCGGTTCACTCTCAACATCTTCATCATCTTCATCATCATTAATGTTTCTTCATCTGTGACTCTCAAACCGTCACTGAATAGAACAGAATAATTTTGGATATTTTTTTCTCTAGGAAGCCTCGTTGGAGCAGGTGAAAGATGTCCGGAGGGTTTATTAAAATGCTCAAGAAAAGGAAGGAGGTGAGGAAGACTTATCATCATCATCATCATCTGGAATATTTCATCACTCAAACTGCTTCACTTGTTCTTTTCTGGGATTGTTCTAGTTAATTCCTTTGATTGGGTTTGTTGGTTGCGCCGCACTCGGAGGAATGACAGCCTCCGTTTACTTCCTACTGACCAAACCGGATGTCATGTGAGAAACTTCATCTCTTTATTATCGATTTATTCAGTTCATGAATACGGTTAATAATAAACATTATTATCAGTCTAAAGTTTAAGTGCTTCCTGTATGCTTTATTGTTCGCTGAGGAGTTCTGTTGGTTTCTAGGAAAATGAACATTTAATGTATGATGATAATGAACATTACTTGACTTTTATAGTTTAAACAAGACAAGTAACCCAGAGCCATGGGAGACAATAGATCCGTCCAAACCACAGAAGGTAAACGCCTAATAAACACTCCTTTATTATGGGTTAGGCCCATGTTATGATCGCAGGAGCTCAAAGTGTGCTTGGATTGACCTGATCATGTGAATCGAGAGTACAGCAATAACCTCAGGTGATGATGTTGAGGAGTGACTGACTGGTTCTCTGTTTTCTTCCAGCTGATGTCCATTAACCAGCAGTGGAAACCAGTGGAGGAGCTGGAGATGGTGAAGAAACTGACCAAATGATCTCCTCTCAGGACATATTAAAAGCCTCTGAAACAAGAAATGTAAATTTTGCACTGTAAAAACTTAAATAAACTCAAAGAAATTCTGCTGATGTGTGTCTGAATTCATGCTTACATCCGTTGAGCTTGTGTTGAGCTCGGAGTGTTTCCTTCAGCCTGAACAATAGGAGAATAAATCAAAGCCGTCGCCGGATCCGTGACTCAGACTGAGGAAACCAGCCCTCATCTCCGACATGAAGATCCTGCTGATCATTACAGGGAGGCTGATGTGCTTCACATGTGTGTGTGTGTTATGAACACAGCCCATGTTATCATACCAGAGTCTTGCTGCATCACCATGAACATTTCCATCAGCCCATGTTCTCCAGCCACATGTCTGAGCCGGTTTAAGAATGAATACTTGTTAGAACGAGTCAATCTGTGTGTGTGTGTGTGTACGTGGTTCTGTGTTCTGTCCTGATGTCGCCCATCATGTGACCAGGAAGTGTTTGACACCACAACTGAACACTGATGACTGATGCGTCACGCCTTTAAATGTTCCATCAAGATGAATGTAAGTGTTTATGTGCTGTATAACTGTTGTGAGTCTTAATTGTGAGATTCCTGGGGCCAAAAGTCAGCCACTGATTGTGCAAGTTCTCCTACTCAGGATGATGAGAGGTCTGTAAGGTACACATCAACTATGAGAGACAAAATGAGAAACAAAATATCAGGAAATCATATTGTAGGTTTTTTAAAGAATTTATTTGTAAATTATGGTGGAAAATAAGTATTTGGTTGGTTTCTAGACTGGCTGCAGTAACGCGTCTCTGTCCATGCGGGGGCGCTCGCGCTCGAGTGCAGAATGAATGGGAGTCAATGGGGTTTCACCTCCAGAAATCCACTTTTCTCAGGATGTAATTTTTTGTCAAGTAATTTGAAAGTTGCACTCAAAAGGGAGGGCTAAAATAATTCACTCAGCTGAAAATTGCATTTTTAAGTTCACTCATCTGTTCTAAAAATCCGTTCAAAATGTGATGACGTCACACAATAGCAGAATGCTAGTTGTGTTCCGGCCAACAACGGCCTAACCTGTAAGAAATCAAAAGGACATAAGTACTCGTTCATTCGACTTTTGGCCTATAATCTATATTGAACTTGCGGAATCAACAATAAAATCTCTGTTAATTTAACGACAAGCAGGTGAAAGAGACTCATTTAGCCGTTTAGCCCCATAGACTCCCATTCATTCTGCGCTCGCCCGCGATCACCTCCAGTGGAATTCTAATGGAACTGCAACCAAGATGATACACAAAGTTATTATTATCAATTTTATAATAATAATATGTATTATTAATTCTTCCCTCAACACGGATGAGTTTTCATGTCCCCTTTGCAGAAAAGCAGCCCCAGAGCATGATGTTTCACAGAGAACGTGATCAAACAGGTGCCGTTAATAACTCAGGTAACGAGTGGATGACAGAATAAGTAACATAAATCTTGCGGTTTGTGGGTGACCAAATACACATTTTCCACCATGATTTACAAAAAAATTCTTTAAAAATCCTACAATGTGATTTCCTGTTTTTTTTTTTCAATGATGAAAATTCCAGACCTCTCTCATTATTCTGAGTAGGAGAACTTGCACAATCAGTGGCTGACTAAATACTTTTTGGCCCCACTGTATAAACTCACGATTAAAGTTCCTCTTTTATGCTTTTGTCAGATGTGGTCTTTCCTGCAGTGTGTGATAACGCTGTAAAAACTCAGTTCAGATAAATTGAGTTGATGTTTATTAAAAGAAAGAAGTGATTCTGAACTGAAACGAGTCGTCAGTAATTCAGTCTCACTTCCTCATGCCAGCCAGTGGTGTTGATTGGCTAAGCAGCGTCTCTTAGCCCCGCCCTCAAACACTGTAGCGTATCTGAGACTGGAAGAGTTCGGCTCGTGTTGTTCGTGTGACCAATCACAGCAGAGCGGCTCTCAGAGAGGCGGGGCTTAGAGAGACACTGAGAGGAAGAGCTGGAGATTATGAGGACATTAGTGTGTGTTTGAGCTTGGGTGTGTGTGAACCTGACGCCGAAACAACATTAGGAGCCTTTAAAACAGCAGAACAGGGGATTTTAGACATTGTGTTATGACACTTTATCCCATGGCGGAAACATGCAGTGACTAAAACATCGGAGCGCTTGAATCCCGCGTGACTCCATCACATCCCGGAGTGAAACTGAATTTACACTCGAGAAACTCTGTGTACGTCACTTTCCATGAAGATCATTCACACATCTATTCCTAAGAGCCCGCAGCACATCATCAAACCACAAACACAACACACTCGTTCGCAATCAGCAGACAAACTGGAGATGAAGAACACGATCCCAAACCTGAAGACTGTGAGTCAAAGAACGCAATTAAACTCCTAATGCAGACATTAAAAATGTATTTATTTCAAGTTATCAAGCGCTTCAGTGTAACTCCATCATCCTCAACCAAAAAAAAAATACTGCAAACACAGAGAAAACCATCCACAGCTTGACAATCTGTTTCAGAAAACAACAAAACCATAAAAAAACCACAAATAATAAAAAGGCATATCGGCCCGATATACTGATGAGAGGCACTGATAGTTAAATAATAATCATATCTGCATCTTGAGGGAAAAATACATGAAATAAAAAGATAAAAGGAAGATTGTGTGGTTCTGAGTGTGTGAAGGGATCATGTGGACACACACACACACACACCTGCAGGATATGATAATGAATGTCTGAAATACACACAACTACAGGAATGAGTGTGTTACGGTGACGATGTCGTGTCACTGCGATTGTTCGCCGATTGATGAATTCTAGACGTGTGAAATATTGAGTGTGTTGTGTTGAGACACAGTGTGTGTGTGTGTGAATCTCATGAAAGCGGTTCAGGTCACACATCCCCTAAACTCCAGATTAACGTCTCTTCTGTATTTCAGCACCCCAAATTCAACGTGAAATAATAAAAATATTCTTTAAATTGTGAAGTTGTATAAATCACGTGTGTGTTGCACTGCCTTTCATTTCTGCTAATTTTAATAACATTACAGTAATGAGACATAAAGCCAAACTCATTACATTAATTTTTTGCATCATGACCAGGAGAACTCGCAGGAAACAGGCGTCAGCGTGATTAAAGCAGCACACCGAGTCCTTCACTCTGATCATAAAGAAAAACAAGCTTGTGTTGTGCTGTAATGTGGCGTTTAAAGTGAGCCGTTCTCATGAGATTCACACACACACACACACACACACACACATTAAAGCGGGTCCTAAAACACACCTTGTCCTGTGAGCACGGCTGTATTAAAGGTTTATCAAAATGAGGTCAATATTTATTATAGAAAAGCTGCTAGACAATCAAACACTGCTGGGTCGATGTCGGTTTACCCGTCTCTCTCTCTCCTCGTGTGTGTGTGTGTGTCAGAGAGGCGTTCAGGCACTAGATGTGATGCAGTGTGTGCAGGACTGTGGCGCCCCCTGTCTCTCTCTCTCTCCTCATGTGTGTGTGTGTGTGTGTGTCAGCGAGAGGGAGAGTGGCAGTGTGTGCAGGACTGTGGCGCCCCCTGTCTCTCTCTCTCTCTCTCTCTCTCCTCGTGTGTGTGTGTGTGTGTGTGTGTGTCAGCGAGAGGGAGAGTGGCAGTGTGTGCAGGACTGTGGCGTCTCTCGTCTCTGCGTCTGTAGTTGAACCGTACAGTGTGTCACGCCGTGTGACATCATCAGCAGGCGCCGTGCTTTCGACTGCACTTCCTCCCAGTTACCCACAATCCCCGGCACTAAACACACAACACAGGCAGATGCAGAACCATTAGTCCAGGCCGTGACGCTTCATGATCTTAGTGTGCTGGAACTCACCGAGCCACAGGTGTGTGTGTGTGTGTGTGTGTGTGTGACTCACCGAGCCTCAGGTGAACGATGGCGGCGGTTCTGTCGGCTGTGAGAGCCCAGAGCTTCAGCTCCTCCACACACTCCACATACTGCAGCTTCAGCAGATCCGCACGCATAACACACACATCCACATGACGAGGCACT
Source organism: Cyprinella venusta (assembly GCA_038021265.1). NCBI lineage: Eukaryota > Metazoa > Chordata > Actinopteri > Cypriniformes > Leuciscidae > Cyprinella > Cyprinella venusta. Next base: position 199,708 of record JBBNEX010000030.1, read on the forward strand.
CCTGCACACACACACATGTCAGACAGACAGACAGAGAGAGATAGATAGACAGACAGACAGACAGACAGACAGATAGACAGACAGACAGGTGACTCACCCTCCAGCAGAATGATGCCAGTGTCTCTGATGATGTGGAATGTGCTGAACAGCACCAGCACTGAGAACAGGTACGTACAGATGGGATCCGCCAGCTTATACTCCGGCTAACACACACACACACACACACACACACACACGTCTGTCATCATCTGCATGGTTACTGTGTTCAAGTCATCTAAAACATGTACAGTGCCACAGAGTGAGCTCAACTTCCTGAAACACACACACACACACACACACACACACCTTGAAGCGGACGATGTAGGCGGCGATGAGGACGCCGACACTCTGAGCCAGATCTCCCAGCGCGTGGATGAAGGCGGCCCGCACCGCCAGACTCCCGTGACCCTGCTGACCCTGTGACCCCTGACCCCGGTCCGGCGACCCGTGAGAGTGGGCGTGGCCGTGAGAGTGGCCATGGCCGTGGGAATGAAGATGACCAGACTGATTGAGGAGGAAGCCCATCCTACACACACACACACCCACACACACACACACACACACACACACACACAGGTTTTTCCTCTATTCTGTCACTGATGGAGTTCTGGTTCCTGCTTAGTTGGGGACATTTAGTTTTATATTTAACAATATTATCACCACATTATTTTCCTGTTATCTCTGTAAAGCTGCTTTGAAACAATCTGTATTGTAAAAAGTGCTATAGAGGTGACTTAACTTGACACACACACACACACACACACACATAGAGAGCCGCTCCTCTTGGACTTTTAACCTGAACAAAAGTGGTTATCGAACCTCATGTCACATGATTTACACCGACAGTAACGCATCAGAGGAGCAGGTGACTTACAGCAGTGAAGAAGACAGTAAAACAACACCTGTACTTTACAGCTCATTTCTCGGTCTCCTTCTAGTGTGTGTGTGTGTGTGTGAGACTCACAGCAGGTTGACGGCGACTCCCACCGCCGCAGTGATCAGCATCACGTCTCCGTCGATGGTGAAGTCCTGATGAATCGTTCTCTGAGCGGCTTCGTTCAACAGCACACCCGTCAGAATATAGATCAGCAACACACTAATACCTGCAGACAACACCTCTGAACACACACACACACACACACACACTGTGAGACACACTTCACACCAGCAAGATGGAAGACACACAACAGAGCGCTTCATTTTAGCATGAAAGGAAAGTTACACTCGTCTTTCCTCCTCTATTGTGTCGTATATGGAGTGAAACGCTTCTGGGAGATTGGATGGCTGTGGTTTGCTATTGGCTGATCTCATGTGAGTGACGGGTTGTCCCGTGAAGCATAAACAGTACTGACCCAGGGTTAAGACTGACCCACGGTTTAGCCTGACTGACAGTTTAGACTAACCGACCGTTTAAAATGAGTCAGGGGTTAGAATGACCTGGGGTTAGAAAGACCTGGGGTTAGAATGACCCGGGGTTAGAAAGACCCGGGGTTAGAATGACCCGGGGTTAGAATGACCCGGGGTTAGAATGACCCGGGGTTAGAATGACCCGGGGTTAGAGTAACTCGGGGTTAGAGTGACCCGGGGTTAGAATGACCAAGGGTTGGAAAGACCCGGGGTTAGAGTGACCCGGGGTTAAAGTGACCCAGGGTTAGAATGACCCAGGGTTAACTAGCTGAAGTGTGAAAAGCCTGAGTGAGCCGGTGTACTGAGAAGAGTTCATACCGAGCCGATGGAGGCCGAAGGTGAACCTGTGCGTCGGTGGTTTAGCGGAGAGCCAGAGCGCCAGCAGAGACACGATGATCCCGATCAGATCCGTCAGCATGTGCAGCGCATCCGTCATGATGGCCAGACTGTTGGCCACGTACCCACCTGAAAGACAAACCCAGTGACAGGAGTGGGCGACACACACACACACACACACACTCACACACACACTCTGCCCGACGCTCACCTATCAGCTCGCCCACCATGAACAGGAAGTAGAGCAGAGCAGCGATGCCCAGTTTCCTCATGATCCTCCGGCGCCGGTCGCTCTCTCGACTCCTCCGGCACCCTTCACACGCCTCCGGCACCAGACCCGACGAGGAGCCCAGGAGCGAGTCGTCATCGTCCACCACACGCGTGACCGTCGACCCGTTGGCCGCCGGGAACTCGTCCGCCTCTCCCGACACCACCACCTTCAGCTGGCTGAACCGGGGCGCCTCGTCGTCCTCCAGGTCCTCGGAGAAGTCGAAGGCGGCGGCGTCGCTGAGGTGCCAGTCCTCCGGCTCACGGCGGAACACCGACCTCACGCGGCCCATCAGGCCCGACATCTGAGCGGATCTCTGGAGTGGAACGGACACTGTCTCGAGGGTTGTCGGAGCGCCAGGTTACCTGCAACACAACAGCTCAGGTCAGCGTTACCAACACACAGCAGAAGACGTCATCAAACACACACACGGTCAAATAAAGCCACTCTGAAACACACTATCGAGCTCCAGATCAGTGTTGTTGATTCAATTCAATTATTTGTACAGCGCTTTTCACAATAATCGCGGGAGGTGTAATAATAATAGTAAAACCTTTCTTTAACCAGGTGAGCACATTGAACAGCCGCAACACAACAGCTCAGCTTTACCAACACACACACACTGTTACAGAGCAACAAGAGCAACCATCAAATATCAGAGCAACCCTAAAACACAAGAGTCACTATTGAGCTCCAGTCAGTTGTGTAATTTCACAGTTAGCGGAAAAGGTACTCTTTAAAACAACGTAATAATTTAAGGCAGAAACAATGCACTCACTGAAGCAGTGAATACTTGTTTGTTAACAAATGATGACATTTAGAAAAATGTAGCAATCACTCCAGAGACAATGATGCACAGTTCGCCAGATATGAGCCGCTAAAGCACAGAGTTTGTTTCGTGTGTTTCGGCGCGTTCGCGTGTTTGACACTGAAAACAACGATAACATCATTAAAAGAGCACAAACCTTCCTAAACTCCGCCGTTCGCTGGTTCCGTCCATCGCGGTGTGAGTTCGGGAAAATCTCAGAGGCTCGGTGTGTGTGTGTGTGTGAGTAAGTGTGTGTATGAAAGAGAGAGAGAGAGAGTGAGAGTGTGTTTAATGTTAGCGCGTCCACTCTGCGCGCGTTCCAGCTCTACTTCAGCGCGCGCATTCAAAGTTCACGTTCATAAGCAAAATTAATTATAAAATATTATACCTCTTTAGCACATTTCACTGTTGTATTTGTATGTGTATCAAGAAAATTCCCTTGTGTTCAAGGTCACTTAGCAATAAAGCTATATCTGATAGTATTATATTATTATATATTATATACTTTGCGTCTGAATGAGAACTGAACTGAGCTGACTATAGGTTAAATTAACTCATTTAATAATCGATGATCTTAATGACAGATCGGAATTAACAAATGCATAATTTTCCTGACTATCGCTGCTCTGAAACACTCCGGTACACTCGTTCCGCCAATCGGAGACGTCGCTCAGCAGCACGTGATCAAAGGCGGATGTGCTCTCAGAGTGGCAGCGCGTCGCGTTTTGCCACAGTCTCTGCAGTCACATGAGCTTCTGTCACATGATGTTTGTGAGCCGCTCCTGGAAGCGTTTTCACTATCACATCATGTTTGCTGACCGCCATTAAATACACAAGATAAAAGAAGAATCATATTCATCTGACGGGAAAACAGCAGGAATGATGCGCTCAGGAGGGTTCGTGTTCAGACAGATGTGATCAGTGACGTACACATGATTGCTGTGGTCCATGAGGAATCTGACTGTGTGTGTGTGTGTGTGTGTTACAGAGGCTGCTGGTGACTGTGATGATGGACAGACCGGAGGAGGAAAGCGATCAGGACACTGGTGCAGGTGAACACACACACACACACACACACACACACACACACACACACACACACACACACACACACACACACACAATGGCTTTTTTGTCTATAAATGCTAGTCTACTTATAAGAACCTAGTTTTATGGTGATGTGTGTTTGCAGTGTGTGTTGTGATGGAGGATGTGGTGTGTGTGGATGAGCACACGATCCAGAGACTGACTGAAGGATTCCTGTCTCACTATCAGCCGGAGCTCAATGCCTCCAAGCAAACCCTGCAGGAACTCACGTACGATCACACTGCATACACACCAACACTGAAGATCTGGTTCATTCAGTCGATGAGATCCATCATTTGATCAGACTGCAAAGATAGACATGTGAACTGACATTTGTACTGTAATTATCCTTTATTTTTTCTTACTTCCAGACAAAATCAAGTTATTTTGCTGGATACGCTGGAGCAAGAAGTCACGAAATTCCGCGAGTGCAACGCCATGATTGATCTGAATGCACTGGTGAGTTTGAATCACGTGGTTTCTCTGGTAGAAACGTCGTCAGACTGACAGCTGATGTGTTTCAGTTCACAGAAGCCAAAGTTTATCACAGCAAACTGGTGAACATTCGCAAAGAAATGATCGTTCTGCACGACAAGACGACCAGACTAAAGGTTTGAGCGGGACTCTACTGTAGATCCATGCTGTACTGCTCTTCATGTGCGTGTGGAAGCTTGTTTCGGCCAGCGAATAAAAGTTAATTGCCACTTTTTTCTGATTGTTCTGACTTTTTTCCAAGAATTTTGAAATTTAAAATCAGAATTGTGTGAAAGAAATCAGATTTGTGAGGGGAAAAGTCAGAATTGTGAGTCATAAACTTGCATTTACAAGAAAAAAGTCAGAATTGCGAGAAAAAGGTCAGAATTGCAAGATATGAGAAAAAAGTCAGATTTGCAAGATATAAACTTGCGTTTACGAGAAAAAAGGTTGGAATTGCGAGATATGAGAAAAAAGTCAAGATTTGCAAGATATAAACTTGCGTTTACGAGAAAAAAGTCAGAATTGCGAGATATAAATTGCGTTTACGATTGAAAGGAAAGTCGGGATTCCGAAAGGAAATTCTTTATTTTTATTTTTATTCCGTGGCAGAAACAAGTTTCCATACTTGACCCTGGGTTAGTAAGCTTTGCCGTTTGAGACGGACGGGCAGATTAAGAGTGTATGAATGTGTGCAGAAGCGAGCGCTGAAGCTGCAGCAACACAAGCAGAAGGAGGATCTGGAGCGCGAGCAGCAGAGAGAGAGAGAGCTGGAGCGAGAGAGACGCCTCGTCGCCAAACCCGCCAAACGCTCCGGCGACGCCTGAACCAGCGCCTCTCACACACTGAGCTCAGCCCCGCCCACTGCATACAGACTCCACCCCTGTCACAGACCTGCCCATTGCACTCAGACTCCACCTGTCACAGACCTGCCCATTGCACTCAGACTCCACCCCTGTTGCAACCCCGCCCCATCACAGCCCCGCCCACGGCACACAGACTCCGCCCCTGTCCTCTTTAAGACAGATCTGAGAAACCTCTCAAACGAGCTGGATCCTCTGGGACTAAATGTGATAAAGATGCTCTGGTGATTCATTATCGTCATCATCATGTTCATGTGTGATTCTATCCAGATAAATAACAATAAAACTGTAATTAAAGCTTTGCTGTGCTCTTTTATTAATATCATTTATTATGATGCTCTTTTAATGTAAACACAAATGTGATAAAACAATTACTAACATAAGTTAACATGAACTAACAGCATTTAATATTCATTTCAACATATGCTAAAATCAAAGGTTGTTTCTGTTAACGATAGTTAATGCACTAACATGAACAACTGTATTTTATTAACTAACATTTTACATTTGTTCTTGGTACATACTGTATATTAACCCTAAATAAATAATATTACTCAGTATTTAATGTACACTGTGACAAAGACAGTGTAACTAGAATACTTTGCTTATTGTAAGTTCGTGTTTTCAAACACATGAGACTTTACTGTAAAGTGTTTCGGATATTTTTCATACTTGACTCATATTATGTAAACATGTTCTCGTGAGCGTCTCTGGCTTTATGGAGTAAAAGCGTGAGTTTGAGTGCCGGACACCAGGCGGCAGCAGAGCATCATGGGATTGATACTGTGTGTCATCATCAGTGTAACGACTCTGTGGAAAGCTTTAACAAAACACGTGAAGCTGTGTTCAGTTACAGACGGGCGTCAGCGGCACTTAATGAGGCGCAGCTGTAAATACACACACATATATTATAATGTTCCTTTATGAAAACATGATTGTTTGCTGAGACGGTTCATCACACACACACACACAGACACACACACAGACACACACACAGACACACACACACACACACACACACACACACACACACACACACACACACACACACACACAGACAGTCGTGTTTTCCAGCGGTTAGGGTGTCGCTCCTCTTTCCGCGCGGGCGTTGGATCTGCTTCTGGATTTGGATGTTTTTGGGCCTGAAGGAGAAAAACAAACCGAACCCACAAACCCGGAGCCGCAGACGCTGAGCACATGTGGAGGTGAGACTGCGTAAACAACCCGTCTGTCTGGGTGTGTGTGTGAGTGAGTGGGCTCGGGATCATAACAGGAAGTGGCCGCAGGGGTCAGAGGTCACGCTCGCGTTAGGTCTGCGGCTCAGCCGGTGTGTGACGTCACGGGCGGAACGGTTTGTGTATCAGACGCCAAATCCCAAATATAGACGTAAACTAGTTTCTGCTCGACCGAAGGAACATCTGCGACAACACACACACACACACACCGAGCCTGCGCGTCACACACTGCTCAAGGTTCTATTAGTCTTTTTATGTTTTCATGGTAACTGTAGTTAAAGTTTTAGTTTTTTAACTAAAAAAGTTTTTAAAAGCATGTCTAATATAGTTTTTATTCATTTTTAGGTTTAGTTATTTTAGTACATTAAGTTGAACTCAATCTAAATAATGTTGCTTTGGCAACCAGCTTAAAGGGATAGTTCCCCAAATATGAGAATCAGCCCATGATTTACTGTCCCTGAACCCATCCTGTGTGTGTGTGTGTGTGACTCTCTCCTTCAGACGAACACAATCAGAGTTATATTAATAAATGTCCTGCGCGTCCCAGCTTTATAATGGCCGTGTATGGGTTTTTGTTTTTGTGCATCTGTCCGTCATATCCTGAAACAGATTATCAACATTCTAACTGCTTATTAGCAGCTTCTGAGATGTTCCGGTGTGTGTGTGTGTGTGTGTGTGTGTGTGTGTGTGTGTGGACTGTGGCTCTCAAAATGTATAATCACATATGAGTCTAAATGAATCTAATGCACATGTGCTGAAAAATGCAGCGGTTTCACTGAGAGGAAAAGCAGAAACACAAGATTAACATGTTCATGTCCGAGAGAGAGAGAGACACACACACACTCTCTCTCTCTCTCTCTCTCTCTCTCTCACACACACACACACACACACACACACACACACACATTGTTGCGCTGCTGTTGATCAGGATTCTGAGGTTGTTTTCTCATATCTCAGTGAAAGTTTCCAGCACAAGGATTTATTGTTTTGTTTACGCAGAGAGAGAGAGAGAGAGAGTGTGTGTGTGTGTGTGTGACACCGCAGGAGTGTGAGCCGCTGAACCTGAAGCAGAGCCAGCACTGGAGGAGGTGTGTGTTGATACACACAAACTCTCACTCGACACCTCAACGGATGATTCTGATTGGATACACACTCGTAGAATAAAGCTTCAGTTCTACACGCAACTCTACACACACTCTCGACCGTTCACGGTGTGTGTATGAGGAGAAGATGCTTAAAACTCTCATGTTTAACATATTATTTATTTGAGTTCACACTCCTGAAGTTACACACACACACACACACACACAACCTCTGGAAAGATGACACACAGGTGCTGAACACACGGATGACACACACGCACACACACACACATAACCTCTGGAAAGATGACACACAGGTGCTAAACACACAGATGACACACACACACACATACACACACAAACAAACACTGTCTTTTTTCTCTCTCACATCCACACAATCACACACACTGAGCTCACACACCCATACTCACATACACACGGGTGTTTTCCGTGAGGACGTTCAGAGTGTGTGTGTGTGTGTGTGTGTGTGATGCGTCAGGGTTTCAGTGGTTGAGGAGGTCAGGAACCGCTGAGGAGCGTCTGGACAGTGTGTACAGAGATGATGATGATGATGATTTGGAAATTCAATTTGTAAATGTATTTAACTTTAGATTCTCTGTGTGATTCCTCTCATCTGTAAAGGTCCCGTCAGTCGTTATCTCTACAGTAAAGATCGACTCACTGACACAGAAATATATATATATATACAGTATCTATCAGTATAACACTGTAGAAACAACAGAAATGATGATGAACGAGTCCGTGAGTTAGGGCGAGTATTGGTGATCTCTTTATTTACTGCGAGTTTCATCACCAAGCGTTAACATGTGTGTGTGTGTGTCATCTGTGTGATCAGCACCTGTGTGTCATCTTTCCAGAGGTTGGGTGTGTGTGTTTGAGAGAGAGAGAGAGAGAGAGAAAGTGTGTGTGTGTGAGTCTGTTCATGTTTTTCTATCCCGGTGGAGACTTAAACCTGAATGCTCGGGTCACTGTGAGTCCCTGTGGGTAAACACACTTATAAATCACACAAAATTATTATTTTTTTAATGTAAAAATGCAGAATGTTTCCTGTGATGGGCAGGGTTAGTGTGTGTGTGTGATGGATTAGGGTTAGTGTAAGAGAATAAAATATACAGTTTGTTCAGTATAAAAAACCACTACGTCTATGGAGAGTCCTTACAAAGAGAGTAAACCAGACGCGTGTGTGTGTGTGTGTGAGTCAGTGCATCCTGATTATAACATAAAACCTCATAATTATGATATAAAAGTCAAAATTGTGACACTAAGTCATAATTATAGGATTATCAAATTGAAATTATGACTTTATATCAATACATTTCACAATAATTTTGACTTTTTGTCATAATTTTAATTTAGTTTCAACACACACTCGACACTTGTCAAAGTTTCAACTTTTTATGTCATAATATAGATTTTTTGTCATATTCTTGATGTAGGATGGCAATCGCTACTTTTTATATCATAGTTATGTATTTTTATGTCATTTAACATTTTTGTCATAGTTACATCATCACTTTGACTTCGTCATCATAATTGTCACAATCTTCACAAAAGCATTTGTTTATGACGTACGTCCACAACTTCACTCGAAGGGTGAACAACTAGAATAATTTTGACTTAGTTCGTCACAATTAGGAATTGTATCAGTTAAAAATTGTCATAATTTCATCATTTTAAGTGATGTCATCTTTTCAACTTTGAATGATTTAGTGTATTGTTCTATAATGTGCTTCCATAGACTTCACTCAAATAACCCATGTTCATCCCAGGAGCGGTCCACACACACACACACACACACACACACACGTGTAAGATCAGTGAGTTTGATCATGTTTCCAGTGAAACGTTGAGTCGTGAGATACTGCAGTTATCAGTCGCAGACAGGGTGTGTTTAGAGCTCAAGAACACACACACACGACTGAAGCCATAATGACAGCTCTGCTTTCACTGACCGAGGTTAACACACACACACACACACACACACAGCCTCCACATCTGGAGGGAATAGCCTCATTCCCAGTGTTGTGACTCTATTAATGGCGCTGCTTGGGTTCAGTGGCCAGAATAATGAAGTCTATACTAATTATACAGTTATAAGGAGCTATTAAACACACACACACACACATATGGTGTTGCAGGAGCTTGGTTTATTCGTTTGTGCTTGTATCTGCAGCCATGCATAGAAGCGTCTCCGTCCGGATGTCGACAGACGAGCCGTATAACGGCGGAGAGCAATAAATACAGGATATAAAAACTGATAAAAAACAACAGCAGTGAGTAAACGCTGCCGGCGGGAGTCCAGACGAGCACAGCTCCTGCACAGGCCCAGCGGATCTGAAACACACACACACACGTGATCAGGGGACAGAAAAACACACACATTCAGACACAGCAAGCGGACAGTACTCCAGTACCTGGTTCAGGGCCGGTCCTTCTGGATTCGGTTCAGGATGTTCCCGAACACGATGTTGTACAGCCGCTCCTTCGACATGGTTCCGTCCAGTTGCACTGAAACACACATCCAGTAAACACTCCGTCAGTGAGGATCAGGTGTGTGTGTGTGTGTGAATACAGCAGTGTTTCCCTCCCGTGTGTTCAAGAGAACAAATCATCACTTTCTTGTGTAAAATATTTGGATCACACACACACACACACACACACACACACACACCCATCCATTCCAGCGCTCCATTTATTTCAGTTTGTCATTAAAATCACTTTCAACTTTTCATAATTTTGACCTTTTTTTTGTTTTTTGTTTTAACTTAACTTAAAATATATCATATCGACTTTTATGGAATCATTTTGACTTTTTATGTAGTAATTACGGCTGTCGAACGATTAATCGCGGTTAATCGCATCCAAAATAAAAGTTTGTGTTTACATAATATATGTGTGTGCACTGTGTATAATTATTATATATATATATAAACACACACACATGCTTGTATATATTTAAGAAATATTTTCATGTATATACAGTGTATAGATTTATATATAATTTATATGATATGTAAATATAAATATTTTATAAATAAATGATATTTTTTGCATGTGTGTATATTTATATATATATATAATAATTATACACAGTGCACTCACATATATTATGGAAACACAAACTTTTATTTTGGATGCGATTAATCGTTTGACAGCCCTACAAAGTACGACACTTACCAACATCGACACACACACACACACACTTACCAACATCGACTCCGGAGTCTTCCATGATTTTAGTATGTTTGACATACATGGGCCAGACGTGTCCGTCGAAGAGTCCGGGGGGGTCCGGCACGGCATAGTTCCTTGAGCTGCCACACACACACACACACACACACACAGTGAGATCAAAACGTATCCGGTGACCCACACACACACACACACACACACACAGTGAGATCAGCTCACTCACCTCCTCCTCTTTTTGCATTCTTCGTATGGAATGGAAATAAAGTATCGTTGGTCGAACACATCGATCAAAGGTCTGCGGGAGAGAGAGGCGTTCAGTGCAAGCGCAGTGTGTGATCAGAAGTGTGTGTTCAGGTGTGTGTGTCGCTCACCCGTAGGTGTAGAGCAGGAAACCCTCCACGATCAGGATGTGCACGTCGTCTCGGGAGCGCGGCAGGATCTCGGCGTCCAGGCTGTTGTTGACACCGTGAGATCTCTCGAACTTCACCGGGTTCTGCTGCCATGCAGTGATGGTGCTCATCATGGCGTCCATGTCCAGAGCGCTGATGACTGAACACACACACACACACACGCGTGAGCACGCCGCACACACACCGCTTCAAATGAACATGCAGAACCACACGCACAAGCCCTTGGCTTACCATCGTACTGCTTAAAGCCATCGTCATCGACTTCAATCTCATCCTGGGGCTGAAACACACCAATGAGACGCACTGTGTGGATCTGATCATCACCAGCGCTAATACGGGTCAGCTGACCAGGGCCGGGTCGACCCCCTTTTAGGGGACACCGCTTTCAGACATTTTGATATGAAAGAAAGTCTCAGTTCTCGATTTCTGTCAGTTTCATGACGAAGTTCAGTCAGTAAATGTGTGTTTGCGTCTCTTTAATGTTAAAGCGATCAGCTCTTCCTCTTCACTACTAGCAGCGAATGAACATCAGAAGGAATGTTGGAAGATTCACAACAACTTCCTGTAATCAGAGTTTAACCGCGGAAAGACGTCAATAAACGGTCCGTACACACACTGTAAAATTACATTCCAGGACTATAATCCGAGATCGCACTTCTGAAACAGTATTAAAGTATTTTTAAAAACTCAAATTACAGATATAAGATGGTCAAAATACAATGTATTTAATAATATATTAAGTACAAAGTTTATTGTTAGGCTATTATTGTTCAATAAATACGTCATATCCAAAGGTCTGATGGGGGTTTATCACACGGTGTTCATTTGGCATGAAAAGATTGTATTTGTGCGTTTTCAATTGTTTTTAAATTTCATAGACAAGTCAAACACTTTTCAAGGTCCTCTTAGTAAATACGTCTGTTTTCAAGGGTTTTTCATGTCAAAAAGTCAAACTCAAGTACGAACGAACTCTGAATAAAACGGCGAGAGAAAAATAATGTCACGTGACACCACATTCGGTGTCCATCAACTTCTGAATCATAGATGTACACATATCTCTAAAAACGAATCGGGAGTCAGTTATGTCTAAATTACGTTTAAAACGTGTTATCGAAGCCAACAGAAGTGGATATTGACGGTAATGAAGCCGTTGTCGCTGCCCAGCCCTGGAGCTGAAGCGGTTTCTGTTCACACTGACCTTGAAGAAGTCGTCCTGATGGACCACACAGCAGTTTGGCAAACTCTTGATCAGGCCGTCCGTCAGCGTGGTCTTACCGCCGTTAGTGACCCTGAAACACAGCGGCACGTGTTTTATGAACATGTTATTATATATGAATGTGTCAATCATTCAGGACCAAAACACCACACCTTCTCTTTACTCATTGTTCTAGGTTAGGTTTTTCTTGATGGTTATTAAAATCATTTTCTTGTATGCTTTGTATTTTCTTCTGACGTTTGAGCCTTGAGAAGCTGCTTCAAAAGGCGCTAAATAAAACAAAGTTTATTATTATTACTATAGAAGATTACACAAATTGCTCATTTTCACCTCTAGTCTTTTGAACAGATGTTAAAAGAACCATAAAACATTATTACTCACAGGCATTAAAACACAACACATTAATAACACAAACTGCGAATCAACTAAAGTAACCGTTACATTATTTTACTTAAGTAATCTGTAATTTCCCATAGATACTATTTTTTTTTACTATGTTTAAAAGACGTTTCTAAAAGTCTGAAGCGTTATTACTTCATAACACTGATTGTAGTTGTGTGAATTAATGAATTAATAACGCCACATAATCTTTTTAACGTATTTTAGACATTCGCGTCTGTGTGGCACTCTGGCGGGAAACGCGGTTGCTATGGAGATTTGTTTCCCAAAAATAACGAGAGGTCGCGCGCACCACGCGGTCTGCATCGAGCACGCGCTCACTCACTCACCCTCCGATGCCGATGATGAGCTTCATCCTCAAACCGAGAGAGACGCAAGAGAAAGTCGTGGATTACACCGATTACGGACCGATGACCGTACGAAGGAAAGCGTGAAAAGAGAAGGTTAAAGGAAATGTCAACTACTCGAGTCCTCCATGACGCTGGGTGAAAGCTGGACGATGGCGCTTCTTCGCGATCTTCCACAGAGAGAAACTCGAGCGCTCGCTACAGCTGAGACACTATCCTCTACCGCGCGCTGATTGGCTATATAAACCCAGCGGCCCAGTGGAAGCCACACCCTGGCCAATCAGAGAGCCGGATCCTTCTCCGGGTTAAGCCCCGCCCAGCGTGGGTGCGCAGGATATTTTTGTGCTTCCTGATGTTTCTTTGCAATTCGAGAATGGAATTTTTTTAATAAATATATATATATGTGTCTAAAAAGGCTGATATTTCAAAATGTGTGAAGCTTTGTTTTTTTTGTTGACTTTTTAAAAATAAAATAAAAGTTGTATCTGTTAACATTATTTAATGGACCTTAACTAACACGAAACAGTGTTTTTGTTAAATAACGTTAGCAAAGATGAATAATAACTGTGACAAATATATTGTTCATTGTTAGTTAATATTGATGCGCGGTAACTAATGGGACGTTATTGTAAAGTGTTACCCTTATGTTTATTACATGAACAAAACTCACACAATAAAATATAGCTTTTTTTCCTAATTATTCATAGATTATTGTAGTTTTTCTTCTGCTAATTTTCCATGCCTGGTCCGCTTATTCCTTACATGGATTCAGTTGGATCCACATTCCACACAAATCTTCACAAAACAAACACTTCAAATTATGCAACTGCCAGGAGCCTCAAAACTAAGGTTTATAAATGTTTAGAATATAGATTCTTATGGTATCCAGGCTGATTTTAGTTTATTTTTCTAATTGATTAAACAAGTTCTAACAAACAGAAAGCAGCGCATATTTTATACATCCTGTAAATAAGTTTATGTTTTGTAGTTCCCGATGACACTTATGATATACGCGGCGCCCCCTGGCGGAGAAACAGTGTTTTCATCCGGCACACTTTCGGAAACCCTGGCGGTTTGTCTTGTTTTTGCTACCAACACACTAAACTACATGTCCCATGATTCATTGTGTGGAGCGCGGCGGAAGTGGGCGGAGTCAGCGTCAGCTCTCTGACAGACACTTTCAGGAAGTGCTCGAGGTAAGACATCACATCTTCCCGTTTTATTTAAACATTTCCTATTAAAAGTACTTATATTTGCGCGAGCTATATAATTAAAGCTTGTCTTTTCAACTCAAATGTATGTTGTTCTTTAAACTGCTGAACATGAACATGTTTGTTAGCATGCTAGTTTGTGGCTGAGGTTTCCTGCTGCGCGTCTGTATTTGTTCATATTGGATGAAAAGAAATGATTTATTTGATATTTAACAGCTTTTTACATGTGTAAGAACTCTAGACCGCCGTATTACATTCTACCATCAAATAAGATTCTGTCGCGTGAGACTCAGATTTGATCTGATAATAAAGAAATCGATTATAATCTGAACTTTGATGGTTCTGTGGGTGAATATATAGTAAAGTGTAATTTATTCCTGTGAATGTTCATCATCATTACTCCAGTCTTCAGTGTCACATGACCCTTCAGAAATCACTCTAATATGAGGATCTGATGATCAAGACACATTTATGATTATTATCAGTGTTGTTCAGTTCATATTTCTGTGGAAACTGTGAAACTTACACTTTACTGTATATTCACATAGAAAACAGCTGATTCACACTGGAGTAATATTTCACAATATTACAGTTTTTCAGCTGTACAAACACTTATTTATGAGACAGAACATGTGTGTGTGTGTGTGTGTGTGTGTGTTGATGCCGATGTCCTTGATCTTTCAGGAGGACCCCCCGTCAGCGACGCCTCACATGTTCTCGTTCAGAAGCTGAAACAGTTTCCGGCAGACGAGAGAGAACACAGTGTGTGTGTGTGAGAGAGAGAGAGAAAGAGAGAGTGTATGTGTGTGTGTGTGTGTGTGAGTGAGTGAGTGTGTGTGTGCGTGAGAGAGAGCACAACAGTGTAAGACACACAGGAAGAGAGAGAGAAAGCAGACGGAGGAAGTCGCTGCAGAATGACAGAGTTCTGGGTGTGTTTCAGTTGCTGCGTCGCTGAGCAGCCGCAACCCGTGAGTCTCACACACACACACACACACACACACACACACACACATGACAAGCACACGCTGGTGCTGTTGAGGGTCGAGGGTTCGTTGTAGCGAGTGTGTGTGTGGAGACTCAGATCCAGACGAACCCGTCAGACACTCAACTCTACGTGTGTCTCGCTCACTGTTCTTCCTGTTGTGTGTGTGTGTGTGTGTGTGTGTGTGTGTGTGTGTCCAGAAGCGGAGACGGAGGATAGATCGCACCATGATCGGAGAACCCACCAACTTCGTTCATATGACACACGTGGGCTCTGGAGACATGGGTCAGCCGGCTGTGAGTCTCACACACACACTATCATTATCTATGCAAAATATTATTGTGTACTTACTTATTAAACATCTTAATGATTATTATGACCTCTAATTTCTGTCTTTTGTGATTGGACGTGTTTTCCATCGGCTGCATATTTACATGCGTATGAGCTCAATCACTTCACACACTCTCGAGGACATTTGCCTAACAAATGTGTGTGTGTGTGTGTAGGTGAACTCGGTCCAGGCGCAGATGAAGTCTAAAGGCGGCTACGGGAACGGCTCGGCGGATGCGGCTCAGCGCTAGTCTGGTACGGTTTATATCTCACAATTCTGTTTGTTTGAGAGAAAATCTTTTCTCTCTCGTTATTTCGAATGTTTATCTTTACACTCGCAATCCACAGATGTGTGTTCGGTCATCACTCACTCTCTGACCCATGAGCCCCTCGTTCATCCTCAGATATTCCTGATGGAGTCTGAGAGCTGTCTGTGCCTCCATTGGCTGACACTGTATGATGTTCGCTGGTCATATAATGCCATTTTTTACAAGTTAATTTGATTCTTTAGGGTGTAAATGAAAAGTTTGTAATATAATTTAATTAAAAATTATCATTACTATTGTAAGAAAACAGCTCTGTTCTGTTTCAGCGCATGTGCCTTTAAATGATAATGAGCTTCGCTGACTCCGCCCCTCACGTGGAGTGTTGCCTTGACAACGGTTGAGGGTGTAGAGAAGTCTCTGACACACACCTGTGCCACCGTACAGTCTGATTATTGACATTACTGAATCTGAATCTGGTGTAAGCTGAGCATGGAGTTACCACATCACCCCACTTCTGCTGACAAAATACTGCTCAGAAGTCAAGTTTGAGCTCAGAATTGTGTCACAAAGATATTATTCAGTACATAAACGTCTAATTGCCAGATTTTCAGTGTTCCACCTATAATTAATTTGGCGGGACAACTAAAAATCTGAAGTCGTTTTTCTCCGTTCCACACTCGAGCGAGATGAGGTCTACGACACGATGATACTGTGTTTGAAGATGAACGACAGTCTTCTGCTTTAATTACTCACAGCTTTTTTATTTTTGGGTGAACTATGCTTATAAAGTAACTTTGTGTCCCTGAGCAAGACGCTTAACCTCTAGATCTCCAGAGGCGTGCGACCTCTGACATATATAACAATTGTAAGTCGGTTAGGATAAAAGCGTCAGCTAGATTAATAAATGGAAATAAAGTATTTTATATATATATATATATATATATATATATATATATATATATATATATATATATATATATATATATATATATATAGGGCTGTCAAAACGATTAATCGCGATTAATTGCATCCAAAATAAAATTTTGTGTTTCCATAATATATGTGGGTGCACTGTGTATAATTATTTTGTATATATATAAATACACACATGCATGTATATTTAAGAAAAAAAATATTATTTATATATAAAATTTTTATATTTATTTATAATATAAATTATATATAAATCTATATACTGTATATACATAAAAATATTTCTTAAATATATACAAGCATGTGTGTGTGTGTTTATATATATATATAAAATAATTATACACAGTGCACCCACATATATTATGTAAACACAAACTTTTATTTTGGATGCGATTAATCACGATTAAATGTTTTGACAGCCCTAATAAATATATATTCATATATATATATATATATGACTGCTTGATGAGTTACTGTTATGTGCATTTACAGTTACAGTATTTACAGATTCCTACTGTAACACGTGTGTGTGTGTGTGTTGCAGGCGCTGAGGTCCACATGAAGACACTGGCGCCGGCCGGACGGCTGTAGATATGTTTGTAATAAAGCACTGCTACTCTTTCTCTGCTTCGATGACGATCTGGACAAAAGACCTGCAGCGCTGGAGAGTGTGTGACGACTGATTACACTTCCCATGAAGCTGGATTCATGTCATGGTTAAACAGTGGCTGGGCCACACACACACACACACACACACACACACACACACACACACACTTTTATTAGGTCTGCAGGAACTGCCGTTTGTTTCGTCTCGTCCCTTCGATGTTCCCTGGATCGTGGAATATTCTTTATTGTTTTTATCTTTTAAATGTGCTGTAAACTTGAAATGTGCATCTCACTGTAATATTTGTGCAGCGCTCTTACGGGACGCGTGGACAGGAAAGTATTTTTGTACAAATTGTGTTCAATTTCATTCTGATGCCTCAATAAAATTACAACCTTGTAAGACTGCATCTGAGAACTCATCAGTCACACTTCTAAGAGGAAATACATCATCGTATTATAATCACACACACACACACACACACACACACTTCTTCATTCCTCACACGAGCCAAGCGTGTTTGCTCCGGTTTTACAGGTTCTGAGATTTCCAGACCATGCTTATGAATAATGATCTTATCTGTTGTACTTTCAGCTCTTGTTGATTAATATATATATATATATATATTAGGGCTGTGCAAAAGTTAATTGCGATTAATCGCATCCAAAATAAAAGTCTGTGTTTACATAATATATTTGTGTGTGCTGTATATAATTATTTTATATATATAAATACACACACATGCATGTATATGTTTAAGAAATTGTGTTATTCCAATATAAAATATTTCTATTTATATAATATAGATTATGTATTTATATATAGAGAGAGAATTTAAGTGCAAATAATTCTTAAATATATACATGCATGCATAGGTATTAATATATACAAAATAATTATATACAGCACACAAATATATTATGTAAACACAGACTTTTATTTTGGATGCGATTAATTGCAATTAACTTTTGCACAGCCCTAATATATATATATACACACTTTGTAGCATAACACATTTTGTTCTTATATGTTTTAAAATTTCTTTATTATTGGCAGTATTATTTTGCTTATTTTTTTATTCCATATAATAATTCTGTTTTAAAATGAATACAGACAATAATAATAGAGTTACAGCTGAACGCAACTCCAGGTCGAAAGTATTCAGTGCATCAATCTGCGAGGGAAGACTTTCAGAACAAAAATGTATTCAGTGCGTATGAAGAAAATAGAGGACACTGCAAAAAAATGAGCTTTTATGTCTATTTTTGATTGGTTGACCTTTAGCGTGACGCATGACAGTCACGTGATAGAGTGAACGAACGCGGAAGAAGAAGTGAAAGTAGCTCACAGTGACTGTAAACATGACAGAAGCTAAACTTAGATAGTGAGTTCACCATTTTAAAAGCGATTTTCAAAAAACTACGAGTGCAGAAACTCCTCTGAACTCGATTTCTGTCGAGCTTTGAGGTGGATATGTCTGCGATGGCGCTGAAAGAGTCGATATTCCTCCTGCTGGTGTTGTTTTGCTCTCAGGTAAGCGCAGAAAATGAGTTTGACAGCCTGAAGCGCCATTAATGAGTGAATCAGCGAGTGTTTGAGTGAATCAAATTGAGTTTTCGGGTTAATTGCAGCGATTGTTTGACTGAATCAGCGAGTGTTTTAAGTTAATCAGTGAGTGTTTTGACTGAATCAGCGAGTGTTTGACTGAATCCGCGAGTGTTTCAAGGTTCAAGGTTTATGTTTTATTGTCATTCCACTACATGTGAGGACATACAATGGGACGAAATGTCGTGCCTCACAGGACCACGATGCTACATAAATACAAAGATATAACAGATATAACTTTTTGATTGATTGAATCAGCGAGTGTTTTACTGAATCAGTGAGTGTTTTGACTGAATCAGCGAGTGTTTGAGTGAATCAGTGAGTGTTTTAGTGAATTGGCTAGTGTTTGTGATAATCATCATGTGTTTGAGTGAATCAGCGAGTGTTTAAGTGAATTAGTGAGTGTTTGACTGAATCACAGTGAGTGTTTGAGTGATAATGCTAGTGTTTGTGTGTTTCTCTCACAGACCGCCAGTCAGGAGGCGATTCTGCACGTGTCTAATGGATCTACAGTCAGAGAATACTGTCTGGTGTTCAACTCGTCCTGGAGCAACATCTCCGACAGCCTGAGCGGAGCGGTGAGAGATTCGGGCCGGGAAAGATTCATTCCCAAATTCTGTTTGAATTTTTCGGAACTATGTTTTAATGGTTACATTTTAGCAATCAAAAACATGTCTTATTTACTTGAAATCATGAGACCTGTACAACTCTGTGTGTGTGTAGGTGGGGTATCGCCTGGTGAACCTGACGTCCACTCAGCTGTGTGCGCCGGGTCATGTGACCCCGGGGTCGGTGGAGGGTCATGCTGTGGTCGTGATGCGTGGAGGCTGTGACTTCAGTAAGAAAGCTGAGATTGCTCAGAGTTTGGGTGCGTCTGTGCTTCTGATCGCCAGCAACAGCAATCTGGTAAGAGCTGATGATGGTTTCGGCACAAACACCCGCGTATATCCTCACCAACACCCGTGTGAGTCCTCAGTGTGTGAACTTGATCTCACCAGGTGTCGCCATCAGCCAACGACTCCGAGCACATTAAGATTCCTGTGGCCCTGCTGAGATACCGGGACTTCCTGGACGCGCTGCAGGTCAAGATGAGACAGTGTGTGTGGGAGTGAGATTGTTAGAGTGTGTGTGTGTGTGTGAGAGAGTGAGTCACACACACACAAGATATTCATCAGATATAATGTAGAAAAATTCAGATCCATCATATTTTGTTCATCAGTGATAGTGTCAGTGATTCTGTAATAATGATACTGAATATTAACGCGCGTGTGTGTGTTTCAGGTGTTTCCTCAGGGGATGGAGGTGAGGTTATACGCTCCGCCCGTGCCTGCGTTTGACGCCAGCATCATCGTCATGTTTCTGATCGCCGTGTTCACGGTGACCATGGGCGGGTTCTGGAGCGGAGCGGCCGAGAAGTGAGTGACGTCACCGGTTCAGGCCAGGGCACGTGTCATGTGACGCGAGTGCTGACGCGAGTGTGTGTGTGTGTGTGTGCAGGGCGAAGCTGGCGGCGGGCCCGTCGTCTGAGGTGTGTGAGGATCGGGCCGACAGCAGTGAACTCTCGCTCTACTCTCCTCTGAAGGTGCTGATGTTCGTGGCCATGATGTGTGTGATGCTCGTGCTCATGTACTTCTTCTACAAGTGGTTGGGTGAGACACACACACACACACGCACACACACACACACAGGAACCAGTGAGTGAATCAGTGAGTGTTTGAGTGATTCAGTGAGTGTATGAGTGAATCAGTGAGAGTTTGAGTGAATCACAGTGATTGTTTGTTTGAGTGAATCAGTGAGTGTTTGAGTGAATCACACAGTGAGTGTTTGAGTGAATCAGTGAGTGTTTGAGTGAATCAGTGAATGTTTGAGTGAATCAGTGAGTGCTTGAGTGTTTGAGTGATTTGATTCAGTGAGTGTTTGAGTGAATCAGTGAGTGTTTGAGTGAATCACACAGTGAGTGTTTGAGTGAATCAGTGAGTGTTTGAGTGAATCACAGTGAGTGTTTGTGTGAGTGAATCAGTGAATGTTTGAGTGTTTGAGTGATTTGATTCAGTGAGTGTTTGAGTGAATTAGTGAGTGTTTGAGTGATTCAGTGAGTGTTTGAGTGAATCAGTGAGTGTTTGAGTGATTCAGTGAGTGTTTGAGTGAATCAGTGAGTGTTTGAGTGAATCACAGTCAGTGTTTGAATGAATCAGTGAGTGTTTGAGTGATTTGATTCAGTGAGTGAGTGAATCAGCGAGTGTTTGAGTGAATCAGTGAGTGTTTGAGAGAATCACAGCGAGTGTTCGAGTGAATCAGCGAGTGTGTGAGTGGAGTCAGCTGTATTTCTACATTACAGATCGTACAGAAGCTTTACTGTAATAAACAGGAAAATAACAGAATCCTTCATCATATATAATTCAGGTTCTGCTGTAAAGCCGCTCTACAGACGTCAGTAAAGTCATCATTCAGATCAAGTTTTGTTCTCGCCCGTTAGCGTCAGTGTGATCAATAACAGTCCTGCACATGAGCTTCAGCTTCAGGATCACACCGGGGGTCGTGACTGACGTGTGCTGTGTTTCTCCTGTAGTTTATGTGATTATCGTCATATTCTGCCTGGCGTCGGCATCCGCGCTCTACAACTGTCTGGATTCCCTGATGACGGCGGTGGGCTGCGGGAAGCTCAGGTGAACACACACACACACACACGCTTGCTTGACATTTATTGCATTATATACTGTAAGCAGAATGTTTCAGATTTAAAAAACAAATGAACTAGTATGAACACAGCTGTAACCCTATGCCGTCCAGCTGTTGCCATGGTTACCACTCTGTTATTGGAGGTTTATGATCTGTGTGTGTGTGTGTGTGTGTTTTCCAGCGTGTCCTGCGGTGAGAGAAGTGTGTCTGTGCGGTCGCTGCTGCTCTCCGCTGTCTGCATTACACTGGCTGTGATCTGGGGCGTGTACAGGAACGAGGACAGGTGATACACACACACACACACACACACACAGCATCAGATCGTCCCACGACACTCAACTTTTTACTCCAGAGATTTCTAGATTTGTTTCTTCTGCTTCATCGTTTTGCATTGTGGGCATTCTGAGTTTTCTCAGTTCTGCAGTCAGTGTGTGTGTGTGTGTGTGTGTGTGTGTGTGTGTGTGTTTGACCTGTTGTGACTCTGATGTGTGCAGGTGGATCTGGATCCTTCAGGATCTGCTGGGAATCGCCTTCTGCCTGAACTTCCTGAAAACCATCAGCTTGTCAAACTTTAAGGTGAGGTGTGTTTCAGTGTATCGGCGCTGCTCTTCTGCGGGTCTGACGTGTGTGTGTGTGTGTGTGTGTGAGTGTGTTTCCAGCGGGTCTGACGTGTGTGTGTGTGTGTGTGTTTCCTGCAGATCTGTGTGATTCTGCTGAGTCTGCTGCTCCTCTACGACGTCTTCTTCGTCTTCATCACGCCGTTCCTGACACCTGTGCGTATCCGATCATCATCCTGAATCATTTATAATAAACACTGCAGTATTTCATTAAAAATAAAAAAAATATTATTTTTACATTTTTGTAAAAAAAAAAAAGTAATATTTTTAATTAAAAATAAGAAATGGTCTATTTTGGTTTCATGGTTACTTTAATGTGTGTGCGTGTGTGTGTGTGTGTGTGTTCAGAATGGAGAGAGCATCATGGTGCAGGTCGCTCTCGGCCCGGGTGGAGGTGGAGGTGGAGGGAAGGTGAGTGTGTGAGTGAGTGAGTGTGTGTGTGTGTGTGTGTGTGTGTTGTCTGGTCAGCTAACAGCAGTGACCGCTTCTGCTTCTAGTCTGACGCAGTGTTTGTTCCCGCCGATTCCTCGTCCTCCTATGAGAAAGTGAGACGCTTTTCCTTTTATACCATTTTTACAAACGATTCTGTGTGAATGTAAATAAAGTTTAAATATATCACTGAGTGTCTCATGTTCTGCTGATTGCCGTCACAAGCCGTGTGTGTGTGTGTGTGTGTGTGTGTGTGTTTCCAGCTGCCTGTAGTGATGCGTATCCCACAGTTCTCTGCGGTGGCTCAGAACCTGTGTATGATGCAGTTCTCCATTCTGGGCTACGGTGACATCATCATACCAGGTCAGAGTTTACACACATGTACACACACAATGTTTAAAATCTCCTGTTCTGCTGTTTTAAAGGCTCCTAATGTTGTTTCGGCGTCAGGTTCACACACACCCAAGCTCAAACACACACTAATGTCCTCATAATCTCCAGCTCTTCCTCTCAGTGTCTCTCTAAGCCCCGCCTCTCTGAGAGCCGCTCTGCTGTGATTGGTCAGATTATCATATCTGAATCACAGTGATACGAACAGTAACGATGGCGTGGGTTTGACCGTCTCAATCTCAGAAAACAGCGTCTTCTCCACACCAACAACACCAGCCCAACTCTTCCAGTGTTTGAGGGCGGAGCTAAGAGACGCTGCTCAGCCAATCAACTCCACTGGCTGGCGTTATGCTAATGAGTCACAAACCGACACAGGATCAGCAGGGACCGAATTACTGACGACTTGTTTCAGTTCAACTAGTAACTCCGTTTATCTGCATCATTGTCCACAGCTTTATTACACACTGCAGGAAAGAAATCTAGAAGTTTTATAGTTGTGTAAATCCATTACTAATCCATTTTTTAAATATTTCCATGTTGATCATTTCCAATGTTTGATAAGCTGTGGATTTTTAAAACATTTGTTTTAGAAATTACAATAATAAGCTGAAAAAAAATGGATTATCTGAAGTTTAATCCTTGAAACTGGAGCTTTAATACACTCAGCATACTGTCTCTCTCTCCACAGGAGTGCTGGTGTGTGTGTGTGTGTGCAGAGCTTTAATACACACCGCTCCTCTCTCTCTCTCCGCAGGACTGCTGGTGTCGTACTGCCATAAGTTTGACGTGTGGACGGGAAACTCTAGAAGAACTTACTTCATCTCCAGCGCTGTCGGTGCGAGAACAGCACACACACACACACACACACACACACACACACACTAATCTCCAACACTGCCTTTATTTCTATCAGAGTGTGTGACGGCAGCTTTACGGAGATAACAGGAGAATAATGCAGAGTGTGTGTGTAGAAGACAATAGCGTCACAGTCCAGTTCAGTGATGCTCATTTCTGCTGTAATAAACTTATTCATTTACTTCATTTATATATATATATATAGCGCTCTGGAGTGACCCGTGATGTCATCGTCCAGCTCAGTTCAGTCTCATATAATGCTGTCGATGCAGGAGATCAATAATACTGATGGATATTACATTAAATGTGCCTGTCCCTCAGTCTCAGCTAACGGTGTGTGTGTGTGTGTGTGTGTGTGTGTAGCGTACGGCGTGGGTCTGGTGCTGACGTTCGCAGTGATGCTGCTGTCTAAGATGGGCCAGCCGGCGCTGCTGTACCTGGTGCCGTGTACGCTCCTGACCTGTGCCGCCCTCGCCGCCGCACGCAAACAGCTCCGCAGCTTCTGGACCGGCCCCGGCGTCCCGGTGAGAGCTCAGCACACACACACTGATCTGACTTCAACACACACTCATCTGAACAGACCGTTCACACAGAAATCTCATGGGATAATTCTCATGTTTGGGTGAACTATCCCTTTAAAGTTCTTAGACTGTCAGCATATGTGCCTGAACATTACTGCATGAACACTGAAGAGTGCTCGAGGTCAAGGGGTCACGATACACACACATCACCACACTGAACTCAGCATTACTGCGGAATTCATATTAATGCATTCCCACAGTACATTATTATTAGGGCTGTCAAAACGATTAATCGCATCCAAAATAAAAGTTTGTGTTTACATAATATATGTGTGGGCACTGTGTATAATTATTATATATATATATGAATACACACACATGCTTGTACATATTTAAGAAATATTTTCATGTATATTCTGTATATAGATTTATACATAATTTATATTATATATAAATATAAATATATGTAAGTAATATTTTTTTTCTTAAATATACATGCATGTGTGTTTTTATATATATATAAAATAATTATACACAGTGCACACACATATATTATGTAAACACAAACTTTTATTTTGGATGCGATTAATCGTTTTTACAGCCCTAATTATTATACATTATATTCAACATTATATATAGCGGTTTCATGTAGTACTGACACTAAAACTCTCACACACTCATGCACTACACACACTGTTGCATTTGTGTATTGCGATCTATTGTTACATATATATATATATTAGACTGCTGTGTCACATGTGACTTGGTCTCCATCAGGTCCTGGACGAGTCTAGGAAGCCGTTATTATCAGGTTTGAGCTCTTGTTTCAGTCTGTGTGTTGTGTCTGTGTTCCTGCAGTTCTCCTGCTCAACTCTAGGTGGCGCTAGAGGACTCTGTGTCTCCATTGGCTGCTTCTGTCTCTGCTGCATGTGTGTGTGTTTCTCTGACTAACACACGCGGGACAGAAGAAGTGTTCCTGCACTCACAGCATTAATATAATAACTATGATCAATTATATACGTTATTAAATATAAGCTACATATAGATAAAACTAACTGCTAGATAAATAGATCAAGCTAACTGGAAGCTACATGCACATTTAATGCAGTTAAATTCATTTTTTTTATTTCTTTTAACTCTAGTTTCATATTTTTCCTTTGCATTTCATCACTGCCTCATTATCAGCAGCGTGTCACTGTTTCATGTGTCTGACTGTAACACACACACACACACACACACACACACACACACACACACACACACAGGACTCCGCTGTTGCAGTAACATGTGTGTGTGTGTGTCCTCAGATGGCGGCTCTGGAAACCCTGACGGAGTGAGAAGCTGCTGAGGGGCGTGGCCCACCCGAGCTCCTCCCACACGCCGCCTCGTCCTCCTGCTGATTGGACGGGAGTGTGTTCATCGCTACACTGGGACACTTTACTAAACGGATGATTCTTTACGGGGCCTTAGACAACCAGCACCTGCTGTTTTTTACTTTCACTTTTTTATGTGATAATTTTATAACGTAACGTTTGAAATATTCCACAAAACTGTCATGAATAATTTACTCTTCCTTTGTCAATAAACATCCATATGAAAACGAAATGTCGCCGATCTCGACACTGCCACATGGTTCGGTTTCGACTCAATGAATATAGATTCAATAATACATTTTTTATAAAAGAGAACAGTGAACACAGGTGTGCACACGTTAAACTCTTGGTTCAAGGTTCAATTTATTTATAAAGCACATTATAATACAACAGGAGTTGACCAAAGTGCTGCACATACGATAAAATAAAATAAACTGTACATAACATGCTGTACAGAAGATAAAAAAAATACTGTTCTGTATTCTAGAAGTTATGTCAAACCTGTCACAATCACTTTCTTCCGCTGAACTCGATTATCGTGAGGAATGTCGGTAACCAGACAGGGGATCCACTGACTTCCAGAGTTTTATTATTATTTTTAAATATAAGTACGATGTAAAAACATGTATTTACACAATAAGTGCATGGCATCAGATGACTAATTTAAATGTAAGTACAGGATAGTTATATTCTGATATAGTTATAATATGAAAGCTAGTTTCCGGAACGGAATAAAAAATAATAATTATGGTAATAGCGACTTTTAATCTCACGAAATTGTGAGTTTATATCTCGCAATTATGTTTTTGTCAGATAGAAATTAGAATTGAGAGAAAAGTTAATAAAGACACTAACTATAAAGTGGTTCATTATTTATATATTCTTGGTAACATTTTACTATAAGGTTAATTCGTTAACAGTATTAACTAACAATGAGCAATACAGTTGTTACAGTATTTATTATCTTTATCTTTAGTCTATCTTTAGTGTTATCTTTGTTAATGTTAGTTAATAGTGATACTGCTGTTCATGTTAGTTCACAGTGCAGTAACTAATGTTAACTAATACAACCTTGGATTTTAATAACTTATTAGTAAATGTTTCAATTAATTTAAACTAATATTAATAAATGCTGTATAAATATTGTTTATTCTTAGTTCATGTTAACTATGGTAGTGAATAAATGAACCTTTGTAAAGTGTTACCAAGAATGTGTAAATCGTGTCTTTAATGCACTGTGAGGAAACATGAACAGCTGTATTTTTAATAACTAACATTAGCTCGTTGTAAATTAATGTTAGTTAATACATGAACTGATGAACCTTACAGTAAAGCGTTCCCACATTCCTCATGTGAAACACTGCGTTCATGAGGTAAGATAACATTAAACGTAGCCTGTAGGTGTCAGTGATCCCGACGCGCCGCGCGCTCCGCCCCGGTCATGTGACGCGCCGCGGGCGTTGACTTCACTGACTCAGCGGGAGGGACGGGCTCGAGCGAAGCGTCACGCCGCGTCAGTCTGGACTCGGAGTCGCACAATTATGAAAAATCCACCTTCCGCTGGAGCTTCAGCGGACGAACACGAATCCCTCCCGCGGCTTCCCGAGACGCGACGCGCCGATAGATGGCTAGACACCCTGGGTCGCGACGCGTGAGTCTGAACGCTGAAGAGAATGGTACGGATCTTTTCTAGTGTTTCTGCGTGGCACACTGACTCTTGCTGCATGAGAGGAACGCGCTTGACAGGCGCTGACGCGGAGCGTTGCGTCGCGGCGCTCCGGCTCGTGGTTCACCGCTAGAACCCTGTCCGGTAACGTTACCGGAGCGTCTGGAAACACCTGGCGTCGCGTTCACACAGCAGAACGCACCGATCGTATGTGCGTTCACGTATTTAAAGCCTCCGGTCATGAGTAAACGGTTAGCTTAGCAGCTCGCGACGTTTCTCGAATAACTATGAATTACCACGTGAACTGTAATATTATTAGCAATATTCATAACGGAGTTTTTTTCGTGATCGGCGGGAGATTTGAGGCAATTCCTGCGGTTAGATCTGCAGCACGGTGGATTGTAGATGTTACACAGTTTATGTGATCAGTGACGATCGTGTTTATGTTCATTAATGCGCTTTAAGCGTTTACCTCACACTCATCTGCCGTTGGTCTGTCAGTGTGGCGCGGAACGTCACGTGTCGTCACTGACCGCGAACGAATTATAATCGAATAAACGCAGCGCGAGTTTCGCACTCATATTGAGTTATAGATGTGTCGAGGCCCGTTCACACTACGATCAATAACTATAATGACTATATTAAATCCCTCATGCTGTTTATTCTCATTTTCAAGTGTTTAAATGCTCTCGATCTCTGCTAAAAACAGTCGCCAAAACTAGCATCGGCTGGTCTGAGCTGGTGTTTCGATGATGGTCTCCTGTCCGAAACCCCCCAAACCAGTATGAGAGACCAGTTCAGCTGTTTCATTCATCAGGGTAATGTTTTTATCGTTCATCAGTGATTGAAATTATCGCTCCTGTGTGTCGTTATAGTTATGACGTAAACTCTGTTTTTTTATATTAAGAACAATTTGTAGTATATCTTCATCATAATCGTCACAGTATGGTCTTTCCTGAGCCCTAGACTCTCAATGTGAAGATAACTATATTTATTGGATTCAGCAATGTAGGGTAATTAATATGTGATAATATGCAGATTTAATGCTTTAAAACAGGCCTGACTGGAAGTCTTGAGAATTTGCATATGAGTGGCTGTTTAAGAGATTAACTGCGTGTTAATTCTGTATGAAGTAAACGTTGACAGATTCAGATGATTGACACTTTCAGAGTCATTCCATGTGTAGTGTGCTTCTGTGTGTTTACAGTGTCTCTTTGGTGTTTACACTGGTTTCAGTGTGTGTTTACTGTGGTAAAGTGAGCTGGACACCCGACGCGCAGGACAATAGTGACACCAGAATAACAATATTCATGATTCTGAACCTGAAAACATCATTTTTGATGAATATTCGTGCACTCTTTCACTCGCTAGAATAATGTAGGTCAGTTTTTGCTGGTTTCGGCTCGTAGATTCCCAGTGTTCCTCTGAGACCCGCGGCTCGAGGCCGGACTGGATTTACCGGCAGTTCAGCGAGTTTCAGGGCCTAGAGCTGAATTGTTAGTCTAAACTAGTTGCGTTGACCTCATGACCCCTGTGAGATTACAGCGCTCTCGTCCTCGTCTCACAGCCGTGTTCACGTCACTCACGATCATTAGTGTTCGCTGTGGATATCCATCATCACTCACTCAGATCTTTGAGAAATGACTCATGTTTTTTGTTCATGCTATGGAAGTCAATGGGGACCAAACACTGAAGAAACAGCGTAAGGGAGAGGACTTGTTATAAATATAGTTATTGATTTATTTGATGAATATCTGTAAAACAATAGCTTAACTTTATATTAGTAGAAGGTGTTGGGACGTAAATTCTAAAACTGAATGTGCTCAGCTGGTGTTTGATTGTTGTTATCTGATAACTCATGCGCACAAACACATCGCTGAATAAATCCCTCCATAAACGGAGGCTGTGATTGGATGATTGGAGTAACCAGCGGACCAATGGCGTCGCAGCGTCTCTGATGTTGGTTTGGTGTTTCTGAAGCGGCGGAGTGAAGTGTGTGTTCAGAGTGATTGGGTGTAATTCCCTCCAGAAGCGTCTCACACACACACACACACACACGAGTGTGTTCCCGAACGCTAGAGAACACGACAGCGGTTACTGTGTTTCGTCTCCTCGACTGATCGATAAACTACAGAAGAGCGACTGTGTGTGTGTGTGTGTGTGTGTGTGAGAGAGAGAGAGAGAGAGAGTGAGAGAGAGTGAGTGTGTGTGTGAGAGAGAGAGAGAGTGTGAGTGTGTGTTTCAGGCAAAATTGTGAATATATATTTTTTTCTTCACACAGCAACTTAAGAGTCACATGCTCAAGATTAATGTAATACCAGACCTGAGAGACACACACACACTCTCTCTCTCTCTCTCTCTCTCTCTCTCTCAGACACACATACACACGCATTCTTTCTCTCTAACACACACACACTCACTCTCTCCCTCTGTCTGTTTTACACACACACTTACACTCTCTCTTACACACACACTCTGTCTCTCTCTCTCTCCCTCACACACACACACACACACACACACAGTACTAGCAGTTGAACTGTTGTGAGATTCAGCAGATTATGACTAAACACTGTATTTATGAGTGTAGAAACTCCTGCACTGACGCTTCCACTGGAAACACTCCTGTGTGTGTGGGGTGTGTGTTCTTTTTTTTTTTTTTTGGGGGGGGGGGGGGGGGGGTAGTGTTTTGTGTGTGTGTGTATGGTGGTTAGTGTATTATTTGTCTGTGTGTCTGTATTGTTATTGTGTTTGTACTGTGTAAAGGCAAGTGTTTTGTCTAATTTTATATTGTTTAAAATAATATCAAACACACACACAGCAGGAGCTTCACATACAGCCTAAAATCTCTCTCTCTCTCTCTCTCTCTCTCTCTCTCTCACACACACACACACACACACACACATACAGTGTACACACTCTCTCTCTGGTTGAGTTCAGATTGGGAGCTGAAGGACAGTCAGGATGTTTGACCCAGTTTCACAAAGTATTTTATCAGTAAATGAAAGCAGATTTCCTTCACGTGAGCGTCAGTGTGATCCGTTATATGATGTGTGTGTAGAGAATGATTTCAACTGGACAATAATGAAAATGAATCATTAATTACTCACAAACACTGATTATTAAATCGTGGCGATCAGACTGACACAGAAGAGAAGAAATACCGAATAAAGTTAGGGGTAAAGTTGTTATTTTTGTTTTGTTTCACGCAAAGTATTCTCGTCTGAAACTTGGAAATAATTTGTCTTTTTTATGCTATTGTTTACTATATTTATTCGCTTGCACAGGGTCCAGTGTTGTAGCCTCGCGAGGACCATCCTGATCTCGCGAGAGTCATGTTACCATTTGGCGGAGGGATATGGTCATGTTATGCGGTGAAAACTTGCCGGAACTACTTACTTTAGCCGTGCGTTTCCCTGGAAATGACGGCGCCCTTTAGGACGTTCGTCAACCAATCAGAATCAAACATTTAACAGCCAAGTTCAAATCAAGTTAAGACAAAAACGATAAACCTCAAAGTTCAGCCTTTAGTATTAATGAGACGTTTTGTTGTG
Source organism: Cyprinella venusta (assembly GCA_038021265.1). Taxonomy (NCBI): domain Eukaryota; kingdom Metazoa; phylum Chordata; class Actinopteri; order Cypriniformes; family Leuciscidae; genus Cyprinella; species Cyprinella venusta. Next base: position 230,906 of record JBBNEX010000030.1, read on the forward strand.
AACCGAGAACAGAAGTGAGTGTGAGTCCGCTCCCGGACAGCAGGAGGCGCTCGCGGGTCCGCGGAACGGACGTTTTCCCCGGTAACGGCGGTTAGACACTGCTTATAGGCATTATCGTGGAGGTAAGATAATCAACGACAGTAAAGATGAGAAGAAAATACCATCGACACTTTATGAAGAGAGTCCCTGCTTTCATAAATACATTCATATTCATATTCATATCTGTTCGCCTCAGCCGTAAACCCCGCCCGCGCGACACTGACTGACTGCGATTCGACTTTAAGTCAAGGTTTATCGAACCGCGTAAGTGTTTAATCTCTCATAGAAAGATCCCAAAACTGCATTTATTTAAGATAGAATCGTTTGTAACATTAGAAATGCCTTTTACGCGTCACTTTTGATCGATTTATTTAGTAAATAGAAGTGAGTGTGAGTCCGCTCCCCGGGACAGCAGGAGGCGCTCGCGGGTCCGCGGAACGGACGTTTCCCCGGTAACGGCGGTTAGACACTGCTTTATTAGGCATTATGTGGAGGTAAGATAATCAACGACAGTAAAGATGAGAAGAAAATACCATCGGCACTTTATGAAGAGAGTCTCTGCCTTCAGAAATACATTCATATTCATATTCATATCTGTTCCCCTCAGCCGTAAACCCCCGCCCGCGCGACACTGACTGACTGCGATTCCCGCCACTGTTGAAATCGCCGCAATCAGTGATAATCAAAACCGTAATTGAACCGTCGAGACTTTAGTCAAGGTTTATCAAACCGGTAAGTGTTTAATCTCTCATAGAACGATCCCAAAACTGCATTTATTTAAGATAGAATCGTGTGTAACATTAGAAATGCCTTTACGGTCACTTTTGATCGATTTATTTAGTATTAAATGTATTTATTATTAAAATAATCTGACTGACGAAACCTTTGAATGTGGTGTGTGTGTGTGTGTATATAAAATAAAAGGCTGTAATCATGAGTGCGTTCTCAGACTGACAGCAGTTTCTCTGTGAATCACTGACCTCTAGGAGTGACCTCTGACCCCTGACCCCCCCCCCCCCCCCCCCCCCCCCGTCACTGTTGTATTGTGTTTGACGATTTAGTTTGAAAGCTCACAAGGCTGATTGTTTGAGTGTGTGAGTGTAAGAGTGTGTGTGTCCTCATGATGGTCTGAGGTGTGTTTATCTGATATCTGGTTATCTCTGTGTTTATGGCCTTGAGCTTCATATCAGGATCGTTCATCAGTGATGTAGAGCGGAGGCAGACACACACACACAACACACACACACACACACACACACACTCACTGATGGTCCCACAGTATCTTATCATGCGTCTCGGTTTGCTCGTTCACACTGGGAATCATCTTGGGTTCACCTCAGTGTTCCTCAGCTCGAACAGTAAAGGTCACGGGGTCGTGAACGGAGTGTGTTACAGTGAGGGACTCTGATTGGTTGTTTCTGTAAGATGTTATACAGTGAAGGTTAGTGTGTGACGGGTTTGTTTATGTGGTGTAAACAGGTTTATGCTGATGTAGTCAGTCTCTCTCTCTCACACACACTCACTCTTACACACTCACTCACTTTCACACACACACACACACACACACACTCACACACACACACACACTCACACACACACACACTCACTCTCACACTCACTCACACACACTCACTCTACTCTTACATTCTCACTCTTACACAGTCTCTCTCTCTCCTTCTCTCTCTCTCTCTCTAATATTCTTGTCCTCCGTCAGAATCATCCATCACTCCTCTCTCGCCCGCCTGCTGCAGAGAAACCCAGTGTAGCTCGCCCCTCTCTCTCTGTCTCTCTCTCGCTCGCTCGTGATGTTTCTGTACTCGCTGCTGCGTCAGAAAGATGAAGATGATGACGAAGAGTGTGAGGTAGACGGACAGCATCTCAATCTCGCGCTTTCTGACTTTCAGTGTTTCTGCTCACGTGTGTGTGTGTGTGTGTGTAATCCTCTCGCTGGGAACAGGGGGAACTCTGGGAAATTTAATTAAAGATCCCCGTTGTTAAATCCTGCAGCTCCAGCGCTCTGAAATGTTCCACACAGGTTAGAGTAATGACGGCAGGATCTTTTCATTATGAGTGTGTGTTATTGAGATGTTTTTATTAACGTAAGCATGTTTTAGACTGAAGTTTGCATCAGTTTTGTTCTGATTTGTTGCATAATTGATTGTTGAACTATTGCTTTGAGTTTACCTCAACCTCCACTGCCGTCTGTGATCACTCCGCCGGAAAACGATTTCTGAAGTTTAAATATGCAAATGAGGCGTTATCTAATTAAATATGCAATATTTTACATGCATTTGTTGAACAAAAATGGGCAAAGTCAGTTTCAAAATTCTTGTCTCTTTTTTATAGTGGCTATCACTCAATAAATCTGATAATACTGTCAAAAAATTATAATTTTAACAATTTTTTAGGAATAAAACGCCTGAAATAACAGAAATTATGTTTTCATAACTCAATGTGAAGCAGAAGCTTTAAGATCACACAGAGAGTGTGTGTGTGTGTGTGAGAATCATGCGTGGCTCTGGGCGTTTCTGCAGATCGTGTGTAATCTGCTGTTTGTGTGATTATTGTAACCGTATGATTAGTGTGTAGCCTGTGTTCAGCGCAGGTAACCGCTGCTTTAGTGTGTGACGGCTGGAGGAGGGTTACACACACTAGAAGGCCGCGTTTAACGTCTGTCACTGGATCTAGTTTTGTGAAATAAAACACTTCATCCCGGCATGTCTAATGTTATAACTGGATCTGGTGAAACGACAGTCTTCTCTTAACCTCCAATCATTTAATCTGCTTTAACTCCGCCCCTTTCTTGCATTCATATTCAGACCCGCCTCCATTTTGAGTGACACGCCCACATATCAACAGCCGACAGTTAGAACGAAGCCCCGCCCCGTTTGTGTTCTCCATGATCCGTCACAGTAGCGCTGCATATAATTATCGGTTAAGTTAACTTGAATATAAGTATTGATTGTGTTGTTTTTTGTGTGTGGACGTCAGTGTGTGTGTGTGTTTAGTGACGTGTCTGTGATCTTGTGTGTCTTCTGCAGTCCCAGAAGTCCTGGATCGAACACACTTTCACCAGGAGGGAATGTGTCTATATTCTGCCCGTGTCGAAGGACCCGCACAGGTGCGTCACACACTCTTACACATCTGATCGTGACGAAGCTCAGTCTCTGTGAGCTAGCCTGGCCGACTCGCCGTGAGCTCGGGGTTAATCAGACGCGTTCTTGCGTTCAGATTACACCGGTCTTTGGGCCAACTTTAGTGATGTCAACTTCAAATTCAGGACTCAACTTAATTAGACAAACGTGGCTTTGAATTCTATTTTTGTATAAAATAAAAACTTTAGCGTTCACAATCGAACTTTTATGAAACGTGAGTTGTTTTGCAGATGCCTTCCGGGATGCCAGATCTGCCAGCAGCTGGTGCGGTGAGTGTCCTCACACACGACATGGAGACGCTTCACATACTCTGAGCGCGTGCTGATGTGTGTGTGTGTGTGTGTGTGTGTGTGTGTAGATGCTGCTGTGGGCGGCTGGTCCGACAGCATGTGGGCTTCACGGCCACACTGGCGGTCAAATACTCGGACGTGCGCGTGTCCGAGGGCGAGCCGGATCTGGAGCAGTGGAGTGTGGAGAAACACACGGAGGAGAGTCCCACTGATGCCTACGGAGTCATCAACTTCCAGGGCGGATCACATTCATACAGAGCCAAGGTAATCACACACACTCATACTCACTCACTCTCTCACTCACACACTCACACACACACACACACACACTCACGTCTGTCTCCGCTGTGGTGTGTCCGCAGTATCTGCGTCTGTCGTACGACTCTCGCCCCGAGGCCGTGTTGCGTCTCCTGCTGAAGGAGTGGCAGATGGAGCTGCCGAAGATCGTCATCAGTGTTCACGGGGGGATCCAGAACTTCGACCTGCACCCGCGCATCAAACAGGTGGTGGGAAAAGGCCTGATCAAAGCGGCCGTCACCACCGGGGCCTGGATCCTGACTGGAGGGGTCAACACAGGTCACACACACACACTGGGTTTCACTTGGATAATTGGAAGAAGGGATACCAGTCTGTAGTTTTATGAAAGTGCTGGATTTAGTGTGTGTGTGTGTGTGTGTGTGTGTGTGTGTGTGTGTGTTCACAGCAGCACTTACAGGATTAACTCTCATCATAATGACAGTCATTTGAGTTTAAAGATCAGGTTGAAGTGCTTTATTAGTATTTACATACACACAGCGTCTCTAAACACAAACACACACGCCCTGCAGTGAGAGGTCACGACCCCTGGAGGGTCACTGTAACTGCTGTGTGTTTTTCAGGTGTGGCCAAACATGTGGGCGACGCTCTGAAGGAACATCTCTCCAGGTCAGCGCGCAAGATCTGCACTGTGGGGATCGCACCCTGGGGCGTCATCGAGAACAGGAACGACCTCATCGGACGCGACGTGAGCCTCACACACACACACACACACACACACACACACACACTCGTATGAGTGAACCGCAGAACCAGGAGAGAAAAGTAAAGAGATTGAAGCCTGTATTCACACACTGAGATGAAGGGATGATTTTCCGCAGATTATTGTTTTGTGTTTGGGAACTCTGTCTCTTTTTAAAAAGAAATGAATACTTGTATGAATTAAATTGATATAAAGTGTCAGGACAGACATGTATAATGCTTCAAGATGTTCTTCAGAACTTTCTATTCATCAAAGAATCCTGAGAAATGAAATATATCCCCGTTTCCACAAACACATGAACTGATCAACACTGATAATAATAATCATAACTGTGTGTTGATCATCAGATCCTCATATTAGAGTGATTTCTGAAGGGTCATGTGACTCTGAAGACTGGAGTAATGATGATGAACTCAGCTTTGATCAGACTGACACTGGACTGATGTTACACTGTTTTACTGTACGTTTGATCCAAGAGACTCTCAGGAATATCTCAGTAATGCTGGGACCTCAAATCAGGAACAAATGAGTGTTTGAGATCACACACAAAGCATCAGGACCTTCTGAATATAATCATGAATTAGCTCAAGGTGTGTGTGTGTGTAGGTTGTAGCGCCATACCAAACCCTGCTGAATCCTCTCAGTAAACTCAACGTCCTCAATAACTTCCACTCTCACTTCATCCTGGTGGACGACGGGACCGTCGGGAGATACGGAGCAGAGGTCAAACTCAGGAGAGAGCTGGAGAAACACATCAACCTGCAGAGGATACACGCACGTGAGACACACACACACACAAACCTGTATATAATATGTGAATTCACCATGTATTTATACTGTATATTATACAGTATATGTGTAAAGTAACTGTGTGTGTGTGTGTGTGTGTGTGTGCGCAGGCATCGGTCAGGGCGTCCCTGTGGTGGCTCTGATCTTTGAGGGCGGCCCAAACGTGATCCTGACGGTGCTGGAGTATCTGCAGGAGAGCCCGCCGGTGCCCGTGGTGGTGTGTGAGGGCACGGGCCGCGCCGCAGACATACTGGCATACGTGCACAAGCAGACGGAGCAGGACGGGTACGACACACACACACACACACACACACACACATCAGAATATCAGAGACTGTGTGTGTCAGTTCGGGATTTAATCATTTCCTGCTCGTGAGCGAATCGAGAGGCTCGTATAGTGTGCTTCTGTGGCAGCAGTGTAATACAGGATTCAGATCTTGAAGACTGTTTGACTGTGTGTGTGTGTGTGTGTGTGTGTGTGTTTAGCGCACTGCCTGATGGCGTTGAGGCCGACATCATCGCAACAATCAAGAAAACGTTCAACTTCAGCCATAGCGACGCGCTGCACCTGTTCCAGACGCTGATGGAGTGCATGAAGAACAAAGAGCTGGTGAACACACACACACACACAGTCTCTCTCAAACACACACACACACACTCTCACAGTCTCTCTCAAACACACACACACACACACACACACACTCTCACAGTCTCTCTCAAACACACACACACACACACACACACACACACACACACACAGTCTCTCTCAAACACACACACTCTCACAGTCTCTCTCAAACACACACACACACACACTCTCACAGTCTCTCTCAAACACACACACACACTCACTAATGGCTCGTTTCCACCGAGCGGTACGGTATTTCTGTTTCCACTGTCTAAAGTTGTGAATGCTAGCATAGCCTAGCGCTAGTGCAGTCCGTGAAGGGCGGAGCTAGACTCGCTGCAGGACGTTGATTGGTTGGCAGTGTGTCGTTGCTTGCGCCAGCTATGACATCATCAGAAGAGACGTTCTTCAATATACAGTGGAAATGAAATCCTTCTGTTATTGTGTCACGAATGTTGCTTTAAGAGTTTTTCAGTCGTTTAAAGTTCTGATCTGTGTGTGTGTGTGTGTGTGTGTGTGTGTGTTTACAGATTTATGAACATTGAACTATTTTCAAACTAAATCTAACGGCCATCTTTAATCTCTGGCCAGTCGGTGTTTCTGAGCGCTTCATAACTTTATATATTTAGGCTGTTTAACTGTACGGGTGTAACGTGTGTGTGTGTGTGAGACTGAATTGTTTGCTTTATTTCTTCTTGTACCTTTGACCTATACATTTATAATGCTAAAACTGTAGTTTCACAGAACACACAGTGTTGCGTTCGGTCAGTGTGTGTGTTGTCAGATGACCTGGACCGTATGAAGATGTGTATCGTTAATATCTGGTGTGACCTCGCTGATCAGCCGCCGGAGCTAACGAGCCGTCAGTGTTGGGTCAATAAGGTCAGGTTTATGAGCGACACATGCGTGTGTTTGACCCTGTGTGTGTGTGTGTGTGTGTGTCTCAGATCACTGTGTTTCCTGTGGGCTCTGAGGACCATCAGGACATCGATGTGGCGATCCTGAAGGCTCTGCTCAAAGGTCAGTGTGGAACAACCCACGTGTGTGTGTGTGTGTGTGTGTGTGTGTGTGTGTGTGTGTGTGTGTGTGTGTGTGTGTGTGTGTGTGTGTGTGACAATGCAGGCGTTTTCTTTTTCCAAATGTACAGAGTCACAATGATGAGACAGAGGATATCACACACACTCACACATTATTTCTCCTGATGATGAACGATCACACACACACACACACACACACACACAGACTGGAATATTAAAATTGTAATGTTGTATAGATGAGTTAAATGAGTGAATGCAGTGTGTGATGAAACGCCTTCAGATGCTCAAACATTTACTTCACGTTTGAGGAGAATCAATCGATCAAAGTCTAAACGTGTGTGTGTGTGTGTGTTCACAGGCACGAATGCGACGGCCTTCGATCAGCTGGTCTTGACCCTGGCGTGGGATCGCGTGGACATCGCTAAAGATCACGTGTTTGTTTACGGACAACAGCTGCTGGTTCGTACCCGTGTGTGTGTGCAGATAAACACTTGTTTTAGTGTTTGTAGTAAACACACACACAGATGACCCCTGACCTCTCACAGCACATTCTGATACACTAACAATAACAGGACACCAGTACTGTAAGTTTATGATCTAGGGATTGTGACCGTAATATAGTACTATTTAATTTAATTTCATTCTTAATACATTTTTTTAAGATTTAATACATTTTTATAGTGTTTGATTTTGATTTGCTTTAATTTTGAAATGATTTTTACATTCTAATTTTGCTTTTTTTATAGAATTATGACATTTAATTATTAGCTTTTGATTTTCCTATGTTGATTTGGTTTGAAAAAATGAAACTAAAAACTGGATAAAAAAATCAAAAAGAGACTCTAAAGTTTACAGTTGTTTAAGGGATTGTTCTCCCAGAATGCCTTCAGTGATGTTCTGATGAATGATGGGAATAAACAACACTGACTTTAATCATATGGACAAAAAACACTGACGCTCTCTATAAGTTCAACTGCACTGTGAATGATCGTTCTGAGCGTTTGGTTAAAGTGTGTGTGTGTGTGTGTGTGTGTGTGTGTGTGTGTGTGTGTAGGTGGGTTCTCTGGAGCAGGCGATGTTGGATGCGTTAGTGATGGACCGTGTGGAGTTTGTCAAACTACTGATAGAGAATGGCGTCAGTATGCACCGATTCCTCACCATTACACGTCTGGAGGAGCTTTACAACACGGTACACACACGCACACACACACACACACTGACAATGATACATGTGAATATATTGTTCTTGAGTGTAAACTGAACGTTGATATTCTCACAGAAACAAACACCCACCAACCCAACGCTCTATCACCTGGTGAGAGACGTCAAACAGGTAAAGAGGGGCGACAGGTGTGTGTGTGTGTGTGTGTGTGTGTGTTTCCCAAACCAGCAGCTGTAAGAGGGAGAGACGCTGAGTGTGTGTGTGTGTCCTCCAGGGGAACCTCCCGCCCAACTATAAGATCACGCTGATCGACGTGGGTCTGGTGATCGAGTTCCTGATGGGAGGAACGTATCGCTGCAACTACACACGCAAACGCTTCCGCATCATCTACAACAACCTGCTCGGGAACAGCCGGGTAAATCACACACCACACAGCACACTGGGAATATCTCACTGGGAATATCACACTGGGAATATCACACTGGGAATATCACACTGGGAATATCACATCGCACTGGGAAGGAGATGAACACAATCGGAGTTATATTAAAACCCTAACACACCCCAACTCTTCCCAGCTTTATAATGGCAGTGAATGACAAGCGTTAGTTTGAAGCTCAGAAAAGTGCATCTGTCCATCATTAAAGTTCCTCCATCGTCCATTATGATGAACAGATGACCTTTTTTGAGCCTCAAACTTACAGTTGTCATTCACTGCTATTATAAAGCTGGGAAGAGTCAGGGTGTGTATTAATATAACTCTGATTGTGAGAGTGTTAAATACACTCGGATGAGTTACGGGAGAGTAAATCATGGGCTAATCGTTAGCTTTTCATCAACTCACTGAACCCAGTATTAATGTCTTCATGAGTTCAGACCAGAATGACAGATCTAATGCTGTCTCTCTCTCTCTCTCTCTCTCTCTCTCTCTCTCTCTCTCTCTCTCTCTCTCAGCGATCGGGGCGACACACGGCCAGCAGTTCCCATGAGTCCTTCAGCATTCAGGCTGATAAAAAGGAGAAAACCCGACACAATCACTTCATCAAGACGGCTCAGCCTTACAAGCCCAAGGTAGAGTGAGTGAGTGAGTGTGTGTGTGTGTGTGTGTGTGTGTGAGTGTGTGTGTGTGTGTGTGTGTGTGTGTGTGTGTGTGTATCTCTGCTCTAACCGCCCGGTCGTCCCCCAGCCGGACTCGGCGTCGGAGCAGCAGAAGAAGAAGAGCCGAGAGGAGGTGGTGGACATCGATGACCCGGAGACTCGGCGCTTCCCGTACCCGTTCAACGAGCTGCTGGTGTGGGCCGTGCTGATGAAGCGGCAGAAGATGTCCCTGTTCTTCTGGCAGCACGGAGAGGAGTCCACCGCCAAGGCCCTGGTGGCCTGCAAGCTGCTGCGCTCCATGGGATACGAGGCCAAGAAGAGCGACGTGGTGGACGACACCTCGGAGGAGCTGAAGGAGTACTCCAGGTGAGCCCGAGTCTGAGCGGGGTAGGTCTGACCCTGACCCTGACCCTAACCCTGACCCTGTGTGTGTGTGTCAGTGAGTTCGGCCAGCTGGCGGTGGACCTGCTGGAGCAGTCGTTCCGCCAGGACGAGACGATGGCCATGAAGCTGCTGACGTACGAGCTGAAGAACTGGAGCAACTCCACGTGTCTGAAGCTGGCGGTGTCGTCGCGGCTCCGGCCCTTCGTGGCGCACACCTGCACACAGATGCTGCTGTCCGACATGTGGATGGGCCGCCTCAACATGCGCAAGAACTCCTGGTACAAGGTACGACATTACAGGATGATGAAGCTCCACACACACCTCACATATCCCTATGAATACCAGAGGGCGTCTCACACACACACACGCGCCAAATATACCCCACAGAAGGATGATAACACACATCATTGATTGATATAAATCTAGAACCGATCACTGTCTTTGGCCACAGGCGATCTAAAGTAGAACAAATAGGCTCCTATAATACACCAACTACAGAAAAGATTAAAATATAATCAAACCTTTTCCGAATTACCGAAATGGAAAAATTGCAGAATATACGTTTATAGACCATTTCAAAAGATGTAAACAACACTGGTCCAGAAGCACTTCCTGTTTCAGTTTGTAAATGGTTTCTTAATTTCAAATGCAAAGAAAATATCTTAAAGATGTTTGTTTAACTTTTGATTCAGTTGTATATGTTCTGTTGGTTGTACTTTTTCCCAACATTTATATAGTGTTAAAAAATTGAAACAGGAAGTGCTTCTGGACCAGTGTTGTTTACATCTTGCGAAATAGTCTATTCTGTTGAAGTGCTGATAAACACTAAGAATAATACAAGTTTGAAATGTAAAAAACAATACGAAATAAAGAAGCAATAATCCTGATGATAATGCACATGTCTGTTTAGCGGACGGGTTTATCCAGAGTGTAAGAGTGTTTGTGTGTGTGTGTGTGTGCAGGTGATCCTGAGCATCCTGGTCCCTCCTGCCATCCTCTTGCTGGAGTACAAGACCAAAGCGGAGATGTCCCACATTCCCCAGTCTCAGGACGCCCACCAGAGCATGGAGGACAGCGAACACAACCTGCAGAACCCCGACGACATCCCCATGGTGAACACACACACACACACACACCTGAGGAGACCTTTAACACACACTCCAGTCTGAGAACGTGCCTCGGCCGTCACACCGCCCTCAGAAACCTGTCAATCTTTACATGAGTGTGTGTGTGTGTGTGTTTAGGCGGTCTTGCACAATCATCTGTGATCAAATGATCTGCGAACATCTAAACATTCCCACATCAACACACATTCACCAGAGGGACTGAACATATGACTGACAAAAATGAGTTTGTGCTGAAAACAAGAACAAAATAATCTCGTTTCCCCTGTGAATTATGGGTGTTTTTCTGACTCCACTGACGGCTGTTAGTTCTTGTATGAAGCACAAGCTTAAAGGAGTAGTTCACTTTAAAAAAAACTTTTGCTGATAATTTACTCACCCCCATGTCATCCAAGATGTCCATGTCTTTCTTTCTTCAGTGGAAAAGAAATGAAGGTTTTTGATGAAAACATTCCAGGATTTTCTCCATATAATGGACTTCAATGGGGTCCAAACGGTTCAAGGACCAAATGAGAGTTTCAAAACTGTTCAAAGGGCTTTAAACGACTCCAGACGATGAATAAGGGTCTTATCAAGGACCTTTCGAGTCATGACTCAAAAAAAGATTCGTTCATTTTGATGAAAGAGTTCGAACAGGAGAGTCACGAACTCGCGTCACAGAACAGAGCAAGGCGATCATTTGAGCTTATAAAACTTAAACTTTGTTATTTATTTATTAAATTAGCGATCGTTAACTTGATAAGACCCTTATTCATCGTCTGGAGTCGTTTAAAGCCCTTTGAACAGTTTGCACTGAAACGGTCTTGTGGATCTTGAACCGTTTGGTCCCCATTGAAGTCCATTATATGGAGAAAATCCTGGAATGTTTTCATCAAAAACCTTCATTTCTTTTCCACTGAAGAAAGAAAGACATGGACATCTTGGATGACACAGGGGCGAGTAAATTATCAGAAAAAGTTTTTTCTAAAGTGAACTACTCCTTTAATTTTTATACATTTTTCAACATCTTCAGTCATTCTGCTTCTCCAGTAAATGAATCCTGATTTAGGAAAGTTTATATATCTGTGCTGGAAAACAAGCAGGAACCCTGAGGAACAGCATCTGCATGTGTATTGACAGCTGTGTGTGTGTGTGTGTGTGTGTGTGTCAGGATGTGTTCAAGGAAGTGCGCATGAATGACAACGCAGAAATGAAAAGTGAGTCGGAGGTCCACGTCCGCTCGCGCCGGTTACCCATCACTCGCAAGTTCTACGCGTTTTACCACGCGCCCATCGTCAAGTTCTGGTTCAACACGGTACGTATGACCCTTTTCTCACGCTCTCTCTCTCTCTCTGTGTGTGTGTGTGTGTAACTCTGTAATAAGTGTTCTGGATGGTTGTTCCCATGCGATATGATCAGAGACACTCGTCCCTGCATAAACTCTCTGTGTTACACAGATTAACATCTCACAGCTAGTGGATGTTTTACTAGTGACATTTCAACTGTGTGTGTGTGTGTGTGTGTTGATCATTCATCTGTTGTTTCTCATAAGCTGAAGTGTGTTGAGGTGAATGTGAATTAAAGATTTTCTGAAAAGCAAATGATTGTTGTGTGTGTGTGTGTGTGTGATGAATCATCATGACTCTTTGATCGCTCTGCCGCTGTAAACAATTCTTGAGCAACTGCGCAATCGGATCGAACACACACTGATCCCTGGAGTCTGTGATGCAGAAAATCAGGAATACACTCATAACACAGAATTTACTGTCTAATGCAAAATGTCACAGAATCTGGCCGTTGCTGGATTCATAAATCAAATTTTTCACTAGAAACCAGCAAATAAATGATTTGATTTGAAGAAATGATAAAAGAAATGCAGTGTACTATAATAAAGGAATAGATTCATATGGTTATAAATTAAAATAGTTATTGATTTTATTTGATTATCACCGTTTTTTTGTTGACGCATTTGTAATTAATCAAGGGCTGTCAAACGATTAATCACGATTAATCGCATCCAAAATAAAAGTTTGTGTTTTACATAATATATGTGGGTGCACTGTGTATAATTATTATATATATATATAAACACACACACATACTTGTATATATTTAAGAAATATTTACATGTATATACAGTATATAGATTTATATATAATTTATATTAAATATAAATATTTTATATATAAATAATATTTTTTTCTTAAATATACATGGATATGTGTATTTTTATATATATATATATATATCTAAAATAATTATACACAGTGCACCCACATATATTATGTGAACACAAACTTTTATTTTGGATGCGATTAATTGTGATTAATCGTTTGACAGCCCTAGATTAATCATAAAACACAGAAAAATGAACACAGAATTTGATGGTCCGTCTCTCTGTGACGTTCGATTGTGATGGTGTGTGTGTGTGTGTGTTGCAGCTCTTTTATATCGGGTTCCTGATGCTGTACTCCTTCGTGGTGTTGGTGAAGATGAACGAGCTTCCGTCTCCTCAGGAATGGGTCGTGATCCTGTACATCTTCACGCTGGCGGTGGAGAAGATACGCGAGGTGTGTGTGTGTGTGTGTGTGTGTGTGTGTGTGTTCAGATGTTTGAGTGGGGCGTATCAGACTTGTTTAATTTTTTGAGCAGCATTTGTAACAATCCACCGAGTTTCAGCGTTAGCGTTAGCACTGATGATTGTGTGTTTCCTGTCTAGATGTTCATGTCTGAAGGAGGGAAAATCAGTCAGAAGATCAAAGTGTGGTTCAGCGACTACTTCAACATTTCGGACTTCCTGGCCATCCTGATGTTCTTCGTGGGCTTCGGTCTGCGCTTCGGCGACGCTAGCGTGTTTATCGCGGGCCGGATCGTGTACTGCCTGAACATCATCTTCTGGTACGTGCGGCTGCTGGACATTCTGGCTGTCAATCAGCAGGCGGGGCCGTACGTCATGATGATCGGGAAGATGGTGAGCGCGTGTGACGAGTGTTGCGGTACAAGTGACGTCATTAAGTCAGATGACTTTATAATGTTACAAGTAACGGGATATCACTAATATAACAAGTAATGCATTACAACAGTATCATAATATCACTTCTAAAAAACGCTTTCAAACAAGCTAATGTCGTGGACCGCGTGTGTTCGCTCTGTCCGCAGGTGGCCAACATGTTCTATATCGTGGTCATCATGGCCGTCGTGCTGCTGAGTTTCGGGGTTCCTCGTAAAGCCATTTTGTACCCAAACGAGGAGCCTTCGTGGACTCTGGCCAAAGATGTGGTTTTCCAGCCCTACTGGATGATGTACGGGGAAGTTTATGCGTACGAGATTGACGGTAAACCCCTGGAGACTCGCACACGGAACTAGCACTAACACAACATTTATATATAATTACAGCCAAACACTTTTAAACCCTTTATAAATTCTCATGACTGTAATGTGGGCGGGGGACTAACCAACCCTAACTAACCCGAACCGCAAGATCTGCCAAAACATCTTTACATTAAACAGGAAACACTTTACAATAAGTTTTCATTTGTTTACATTAGCTAACTCTCAGGAACTAACATACTTCTACAGAATTTATTCATCTTAGTTGATATTAAAGGGATACTCCACTTTTTTTGGGAAATAGGCTCATTTTCCCACTCCCCCAGAGTTAAACAGTCGAGTTTTACCATTTTCGAATGTATTCAGACGATTTTCTGATATTTAGAAGAATATCAGTAACCAGACAGTTTCTGGTCTCGATTCGAAAACGGTAAAACTCGACTGTTTAACTCTGGGGGAGTTGTAAAATGAGTCTATTTCCAAAAAAAGTGGAGTATCCCTTTAATATTCACTAAAATTAAATTAAAAGCTAGTGATGTCATCAGGCTCAGTTACATGTGTGTGTTTGCAGTGTGTGCGAACTCGAGCGAGGATCACGCTAGGAAGCTGTGTGACACGGGTGTGTGGCTGACGCCGCTGCTGCAGGCCGTCTATCTGTTCGTCCAGTACATCCTGATGGTGAACCTGCTCATCGCCTTCTTCAAGTGAGTGGCCACCGCTACGCCCCACCCCCCCGCGCGCGATCGTCATGCTAACTGGGGTGTCGTTTCTCTGCAGTAACGTGTACCTACAGGTGAAGTCCATATCTAACCTGGTGTGGAAGTACCAGCGCTACCACTTCATCATGGCGTACCACGACAAGCCCATCCTGCCGCCGCCGCTGATTCTGCTCAGCCACGTGGCGTCCGTCCTGTCGTCCATCTGCAGGAAGAGGAAGAAGGACAGCAGCACCTACGGACCAAGTAACGCGTCTTACACTGACTAATGTGTCCTCTAAAACTCTCAAATTCATCTGAATCAGCCTCAGATATCTTCAATGGTATAACGCTAGTCTTGATTATTATTTCAAGATGTCTGAGATTTGGGGTTCAAAAAGCAGGAGTCGTGATATAGCTTGACGTCAATATTACATTTCAAAAGGCGCTGATTTAACCCTCAGGTGCTCTTTGTTTCAGAGTCACACTCGGTCAGAAGTGACCGGACACCTAAAAATGACAATTTCTCCATCCCAGTAAAACCAATGCAATTTATTTTTGTTCTATAATATTTATTCTTTTTAATTTAGTATTTTGAGACAATTTAATTGAATTTATTAATATTTATGCAATATTTATGGTTTATTTTTGCCATGGAAAAAAAAATATATATATACATATATAAATTATTTAAAAAAAATATTAATGCAGTATTTTAGTTTAATATAGAGTCTAGGCCTTCAGAAAAAAATATTTTTTGAAGAAAATTAGCACCATCTTGTTCCAGTATAGAGAAAAAGCGTAGAATCATGGTGTGACCACTAGATGGCATGTACAGCTCTCTATGGAGAAGCATGAGAATTCCTCAGATGTTTATCAACACATTTTTTTGTTGTTGGTGGATTTGAATATATAGTTGAAACAATCTCAAAAACTATTTCTTATTTAAAAAAAAAATGAGAAAAAAAATCACAATTTTATTTATTTATATTTATTTATTTATTTATTTATATTTTATTTTAATTTATTTATTTATTTATTTTTCATTTTTTTACAATTTCCCATTCATTTCCTATGGGGGTCATTTTTGACCAAAGACCACAAGTGTGACTATTTTTTTTAAGACCACTTAGCCTGCTCGGATCATGACCTCAATTTGTGTGTTCACATACATAATGCCATAAAAGTCACCAAGTTTCGTAACATTGCGATGAAGCTGTGATTTTTAAAAATTCAAAACAGAAAATTTTTTGGTCAGAAGTGACCAAAGAGCACCTGAGGGTTAATTGAGATGGCCGTGTGGTGCTGTTTTAACAAAGCTTTAAACGTGATGCCCCGTGTGCCCGCAGAGCTCTTCCTGACCGAGGAGGACCAGAAGAAGCTGCACGACTTCGAGGAGCAGTGCGTGGAGACGTACTTCCACGAGAAAGACGATCAGTTCCACTCGGGGAGTGAAGAGAGAATCAGACTCACGTCCGACAGGTCTGCAGGATTTGCACAGGATTAGTTTAGTTCTCATCTGATAGTGTCAGTGCAGTTAAATCAATAATATAACTGGATATTAAATTCCTTGCAAGTAGATTTGGAGAAGAGTCCACGTGAACATGACTGTGTGTGTGTTTCAGGGTGGAAACGATGTGTGTGCAGCTGAAGGAGGTTGGAAACAAGGTGAACTTCATCAAGCGCTCTTTACACACGCTGGACTCTCAGATCGGACACCTGCAGGACCTCTCGGCGCTCACGGTGGACACGCTAAAGGCGCTAACAGCCCAGCGCGCGTCCGAGGCTAGCAAAGTGCACAACCAGATCACGCGTGAGCTCAGCGTCTCCAAGAACCTGGTGCCCGACCTGACGGGACACTCCAAGTCCAGCGCGCTGGTGCGCTGCAGCGTGGGCTTCCTGCCGCCCACCGCTAGCATAGCAGAGTCGCTGTTTGGGGGCGGAGCCGAAGGGCTTCAGGGGGCGGAGCTTCCCTTGAGCCCGGATCGACGCGCTCCGCTCCCGGTGGAGTTGGGATCAGTCCCACAGTCGCTCACGCGCTTCCACTCGCTCAGACGCTCCCTCCGCTCAGACGCGGGTCACGGCAGCCTCGTTAGCGCCCCGGCGGCATCGGCTACGTTCTTCGTCAGCACGCCGTCGCAGCTGGCGGACTCCAGACCCTCGCAGACGGAGCCGTCGCACAGCGCCGTGGAGTTCGGGGCCTTCGTGGGTGAGTATGAGGAGAGAGTTACTGAGGGCCTGCCTGTGCTGGTCATACACGAGCCCGAGGGGGAGGGATACGTCAATCATGCCTTCGCTGATGACGAGGATGAGGTCAGAGAGCAAGACCGGCCAGACAGAAACACGCCACTCCCGGGTCTCCCTCGGGCCCCTGACCCCCGACCCCAGCGCTTCACGAAGGACGGCCGCTGCAGACGAGCGCTACACAGACTCGGGCAGAGGAGCGGAGGTTTGGCTTCGGTCCACCGCTGGGAATCGGGGATAAATGACGCATAACCCCGCCCTAACCTTGACCCTTGACCCTCTGCATGCCCGTGTGTGTGGTAGGGCCCCGGTATACTCATGTAGCCGAGAGGGTGAGACGGGTGACCTCTGACCTGGTTTCATCTCAACCAGTCGCTTTTTACTAAACGTCCCTCGGGAGTGAATAAAGTGCTGTCGTGTGTGTGTGTGTGTGTGTGTGTGTGTGAGAGAGACTGCGGTAGACTCCACTAACCCGGGCTGGTGCTGGTTTGGGGGTTTGGGGTGTCACCACATGGATCATGTGACTGTAATCCACTGATCATGTGTTTATACGCCTTTGGACTCATTCTGCATTTTTTTCTCTGAAGGTCACAAGGACGAGCCTGAGGGTCAGAGGTCGTTCCCTAAAGAGAGTGCGGTGAGCGGGCGTCAGTCGAGTCCGCCCAGAAAGGCCCGAGATGCGGTCAGTGTAGTTCTGAATGCTAACGATGCTGCGGTTCCCCAGGCGTGTCCCAATCCCGATGGATGTTGTGTTTCTCCGCAGGCGGGGTCGCAGGGTCACATGAGGACGGTGAACTCGTACGCCGGTTTCACAGAGTTCGACAGAAACCCTTCCTTCTTGCACCCAGAGTCCAGTGAGTCACACACACACACACACACAGTGAACGCTGTAAACAGTAACCTGTTCTGGCGTGTCGCTGATGACATCATGAACACAGATCTCACGCTCTCAGATCTCTTAAAGGAGCCGTTCACTTCAGAATAAAATCGTCCTGATAGTTTACTCTCCCCTCGTCATCTATGATGTTCATGTCCTATGTCATATGTATTTCTTCAGTGAGAATAAAGGTTTTTGAGGAACACACTCCAGGGTTTCTCCACAAAGTGTCTTCAATGGGGTCCAACAGGTCGAAGGTCAGATGTGAGTTTCAGCTTCAAGACACGATCAAGATGAGGAATAAGAGTCTGATCGACACAAACCAGCGACATTTACAACAGAATACACATTTATATACTTCAACCACTAATGCTGGTCTAGCTCGAGCTGTGATGAGACACACATAACGTCATCAGGGTGAAAGGTCACCAACTTCTTTTCCTCTGAAGACAGGCATGAACATCTTGGATGACGTGCGGGAGAGTAAACTATCAGGACATTTTAATTCTGAAGTGAATGACTCCTTTAAGTGTGTGTCCGATCTCTTTACGTGTGTGTGTGTGTGTGTGTTTCAGCGCTCAGTAAGCAGGAGAGGACACGTGTGTCGCTGGAGGACGTCTCGCACTACGAGGATCTGCTGTCGGTCAGTCAAACACTCAATCACCATCTTTAAGGGGAACAAAACGATTGGTGTAGACATCATTTACATCCAGAAATCTGAATTTCTCTTTCTATTACGCTATTTCTGACCTTACATGTACAGTGACTAATTAGCATAACGCCAGCCTGTGGAGTTGATTGGCTGAGCAGCGTCTCTTAGCCCCGCCCTCAAACACTGGAAGAGTTGGGCTGGTGTTGTTGGTGTGGAGAAGACGCTGTTTTCTGAGATTGAGACGGTCAAACCCACGCCATCGTTACTGTTCGTATCACTGTGATTCAGATATGATAATCTGACCAATCACAGCAGAGCGGCTCTCAGAGAGGCGGGGCTTAGAGAGAGGAAGAGCTGGAGATTATGAGGACATTAGTGTGTGTTTGAGCTTGGGTGTGTGTGAACCTGACGCCCAAACAACATCAGGAGCCTTTAAAACAGCAGAACAGGGGCCCTTTTAAAATCATATACAACCACTTATTATTATTTTGTATTATTCACTTTGGTCTCTGACATGACGTTTAAATAAATAATTGAAATTTTGAAGTAGAAAGACTGAAATATAATTTAGTTGTTGAATATACTTCAATAATCTTTATTTACAGCTTTGATAAATCATTTATAGTGTACACACACACACTCACACTGTTATTCTTTTATTCTCAGGGTAAATCGGCTCAATCCAGCAAACTGTGAGTAACTGTCATTGTGACATCATCGCCTGTGAAACTAATTAACTCTTGCGGTGATTGTGTTTTATAAATGATTGTTGCGGTCACTTACTAGAACTCGTTTACTCTTGTCATGATGTTTGTCTTGTTTTTTTCCCATCGTGTTCAGGAGTCCAGGAGACGACATCGCTAACAGTGAGTGTTTCATCACGTCTGATGATCAGCTGATGCTCAAACATCCTGACTGAACATGTCTAACCCCTGTGTGTGTGTGTGTGTGTGTGTGTGTGTGTGTGTGTGTGTGTGTTTCAGCTGCAGCAGGTCTGTACGCTGCTCGTCACACACACCTGGGCGCACGCAAAGACTGTAAGTCTGACCCCTGCTGGACCGTCTCAGCGCTGCACACACACACACACACACACACACACACACACACACACTGGCTACGTTTACATGCAACCAGATAATCCGTTAATAATCGGACTGACTGAAAAGCCTTCATTAATCGCGTAATGACGTAGAAATATATACATTAGGGCTGTCAAACGATTAATCGCATCCAAAATAAAAGTTTGTGTTTACGTAATATGTGGGCGTAGTGTGTATAATTATTTTGTATATATAAATACACACACATGCTTGTATATATTTAAGGAAAATCTGAAAGTATATACTTTTATTTATTTATTTATTATGTATAAATATTAATATTTGATATATTAAGAACACATATTTTCTTAAATATTTACATGCATGTGTGTCTATTTATATATACAAAATAATTATACACACTACGCCCACATATATTATGTAAATACAAACTTTTATTTTGGATGCGATTAATCACGATTAATTGTTTGACAGCCCTGATATTCATACAAACAAAATAAAGAATGAGTGTGGGAGGAGAGTTATGCACAAACAGCAGAAAGTGAGTGCATGTCAAACTATATAAACACACATCGACCCGATCACATGTTCAGCGCTCATGTAAACACTACGTTCACATCCATCAACCCGAATGAAACACAAGTTGTGTGTGTGAACGCAGCCGGCTGCCTTTACAGATGCAGAACTGCGCCTGATGGGATCAGGATCATGATGATGTCATGAGTGTGTGTGTGTGTGTTGTAATGCTCACTCTTTGCTCTGTGTGTTCGGAGCAGCGATCGGGTCTCCCTTCAAGCCCATGGAGAGTTACCAGTACTCAGGTCAGTTCCTGTCCATGTCCTGAAAGCATAAACGTGTCCTGATCTCAACCCGACCCACAATGCCTCACTCACTTACACACAAACACTGTAATGAGCGCCTCTAACGTGTGATTTAACTGGCTGAGGCGTGGTGGCTTGGGTTAGAAACTGTGTGTGACGTGTTCTGACATCATCCCTGTGTGTGTGTGTGTGTGTGTTAGCGGTGGAGCGTAATAACCTGATGCGGTTGTCCCAGAGTATTCCATTCACCCCAGTCCCCCCGCGAGGTAAGACACTCTCCTGCCCTCCTATCCCATCATGCTTTGCTGTTTTTCATGTAGTTCTGGGTGGTGTTTGTTAGGGCTGTCAACTCTCTCTCTCTCTCTCTCTCTCTTGAATTTGAATATAGTTAGAATTTCGCTAATATCTAAGAAAGAAATTTGAATTTGGCTTTCCCGCCATTTTGACAGCCCTAGTGTGTGTTCAGAGCTGGCCCTACGCTGCATGACTGTGTGTGTGTGTGTGTAGGCGAGCCCGTGACCGTGTACCGTCTGGAGGAGAGCTCCCCCAACAGCATCAATAACAGCATGTCGTCGTGGGCTCAGCGCGGCCTGTGTGCGAAGATCGAGTTCCTGAGTAAGGAGGAGATGGGCGGCGGCCTGCGGCGTGCGCTGAAGGTGTTGTGCACATGGTCCGAGTACGACATCCTGAAGCCCGGACACCTGTACATCGTCAAGTCCTTCCTGCCCGAGGTGGTCAACACCTGGCAGACCATCTACAGAGAGGAGACGGTCCTGCACCTCTGCCTCAGGGTACACACACACACACACACACACACACACACAGATGAGACAGTAGTCATGTGACTATCACTGAAACGCACAACATTTGAATGGAATATATATTTTGTATCAATATGGTAATTAATGGGAGTTCAAACGTAAGCTAAAATGAGTGATCTAGATTACTTTACTAACTATACAAATTTACTAATCTCGATTAATCGCATCCAAAATAAAAGTTTGTGTTTTCATAATATAGACCATTTCAAAAGATGTAAACAACACTGGCCCAGAAGCACTTCCTGTTTCAGTTTTTTAACACTACATTAAAGCTGTGATAAAATACAACCAACAGAACATTTAAAACTGAATCAAAAAGTTAAACAAACATCTTTAAGAAGTTTTCTTTACATGTGAAATAAAGAAAACAGTTACAAACTGAAACAGGAAGTGCTTCTGGACCAGTGTTGTTTACATCTTGTGAAATGGTCTATATGTGGGTGCACTGTGTATAATTATTTTATATATATATAAACACACACATGCATGTATATTTAAGAAAAAAATATTGTTTATATATAAAATATTTATATATAATATAAATTATATATAAATCTATATACAGAATATACATGAAAATATTTCTTAAATATATACAAGCATGTGTGTGTGTTTATATATCTAAAATAATTATACACAGTGTACCCACATATATTATGTAAACACAAACTTTTATTTTGGATGCGATTAATCGTTTTGACAGCCCTACTAACTACACTTGTCATGTGATGTGTAATCGGGAGCGGACTGCGTGTGTGTGTGTGTGCCAGCACTGAACATGTGTGTGTGTGTGTGTGTGTTCCTGCACAGGAGATTCAGCAGCAGAGAGCGGCCCAGAAACTCACGTTTGCCTTCAATCAGATCCGACCCAAAACCATCCCGTACTCACCCAGGTACTCCTCACACACACACACACACACACACAGGTACTGTTCACACACACACCCCAGGCTACATGTCATGTTATGGCCAGATATGACGACACGCGTGACTGCAACGCAACACACATCACCGCAGATGAGCAGCTGAGCGTCTCTTCATCAAGCCAACACGCAAACTACTGTCACTCATGTGTGTGTGTGTGTGTGTGTGTGTGTGTGCAGGTTCCTGGAGGTGTTCCTGCTGTACTGTCACTCCGCCGGTCAGTGGTTCGCTATAGAGGAGTGCATCACTGGAGATTTCCGCAAGTTTAATAACAACAACGGGGATGAAATCGTCCCGACGAACCTCCTGGAGGAAACCATGCTGGCCTTCAGCCACTGGACGTACGAGTACACACGCGGAGAGCTGCTCGTGCTCGACCTGCAGGGTGTGTGTGTGTGTGTGATCCTCACTGCTCAATCACAGCTTACAGACTCGTCTGGTGCGCTCGCTCATTCTGACTGGAGGGTTTTACGTTTAGTTTTTGTAGATTTTTTTTACTTCGTACTTCGGTACTTGCTATGTGAACACACACACTCACAAAAGAAAATCATGGACGTGATTTGAAAAGGTTTAATGGACCTGAAACCAGTCACACTTCAGTCAGAAACGAGCGCATTGGAAATGAGTTTCCTCTAGTGGAAGCGTTTGGAACTGCAGCCGAACACACTCACTGAACGCTCCTTTACTGAGATCAGCTCACACGCGGAACACACTGGGGGAGTTTTATGGCTTTGATTTTCTCGCAGTTTTATAGAAAAAACGTGATTTTGAAAATATATATTTCATATAAAAATTTAAAGGGATACTCCACTTTTTTTGGACATAGGCTCATTTTCCCACTCCCCCAGAGTTAAACAGTTGAGTTTTACCGTTTTCGAATCCATTTTCTCATAATTAGAAGAATATCAGTAACCAGACAGTTTCTGGTCTCATTGACTTCCATAGTAGGAAAAAAATAAACTATAGAAGTCAATGAGACCAGAAACTATCTGGCAACTGATATTCTTCTAAATATGAGAAAATGGATTCGAAAACGGTAAAACTCAACTGTTTAATTCTGGGGGAATGGGAAAATGAGTCTATTTCCAAAAAAAGTGGAGTATGCCTTTCATAACAATACATGTAAAATTCTGTAACTTTAAGTTTACTCTTTAAACCGGTGTTCACTTCAGCAATAATCTGCCGAGTGTCGAGCTCTGAAGCCTTCAAGATTCACCAGTTTAACACAATTTTCAGGTCTACGCTCAAAAAGTATAATAAATGAATTTTAATAACAGCATAAATATAATTTAGTATAAAAAATCCCCTAAAATACAAATATTAAATTAAAAAAAACATTACCAAATTAAAATATAGTACATCGATTTTTCACAAAAAAATTCTGTAAGTGTTGACCGACACGTGAAGAGCACCAGAGTTCACAACAGCAGTAGCTTAACATCTCTTACACCTGTGTAACGCCGTCTTCTGTGTGTGTGTGTGTGTGAACTGCTCTCTCTCTGCAGGAGTGGGCGAGATACTGACGGACCCATCGGTCATCAAGAGTGGAGAGAAAGGGTCAGTTTTCCAACAAACGAAGTGGATCTCAGAAGTTGTTTTAACTCTTTAATTCTTATGAAACAACAGTTTATTAATGTGTTTTTCTGTATTTGAACACGTCAGGTCGTACGACATGATCTTCGGCCCCGCGAACCTGGGAGACGACGCCATCCGAAACTTCCGCGCCAAACACCACTGCAACTCCTGCTGCCGCAAACTCAAGCTCCCAGGTGAGCGAGTCGTGGAGGATCGTCGTAACTCTACACTGACTCATCCGTAACTCTACACTTTCAGTTTTTTCTCCCTAGCTAATTAACAACAAAAACATTGGCAGCCAATCAGAATCCCTCCTGCTTTAAAGAGCATTTAAAGTGGCAGACGACAGAACTAGAGTCCGCTTCTAATAAACTGTTCTGGTGTCAGTGTGACTGACCGTTATTGCAGATTTAGTTATTAAACTCGTTGGAGTGAACTAGGGCTGTCAAAGAAAAATTCTAATTTCTAACATTCGTCGAGATTCGTCAGCGTGTGTGTGTGTGTGAGTGTGAAAGCACTCGGCATGTGAGTGTGTGTGTGAAAGCGCTTAGCATTCGCTCAGATCAAGAGCATCTGAAGGCCAGTTTACTGATGCGTGTTAATGCTAACACACACTAGTAAACCTAATTTTCCTTGCAAGCACATTAAGGAAATTATATTTGATTTGAGAACAACTTGCCAAAGTTAATGCATTTTTAAAAGATGCTTGATTAGGTTTATATTGCGCCCTCTTGTGGACACTTGTAGTTTTTCCCTCATTTTAACAGCCCTAGTGTGAACGGCACTTTATTCTGTATCTGCAGTTTTAAAGGAGGTTTGTGTGTGTGTGTGTGTGTTCAGACCTGAAGCGTAACGACTACACCCCCGATAAGCTGACGCTGCAGCACGACTCCTCCGAGGGCCCGTCCCACTCGCCGCCTGCAGGGGGCGCCGCTAAAGACCCGCGCCCGGCGATGCGCTTAATGCTGTGAGCCGCGCATGACCGCCAGCGGTCCCGAGTGGCGCATGATGTCTAATGAAACTAAGACACACTGCGTGTTGTGTGTGTGTGTGTGTGTGTGTGTGTGGCGGACACAAGTGTGCGTGATTCTAATGACGTTACGTTGAGAGTGTGTTTCAGAACAAAGGAACAGATGCAGATGTTTTAACAAGTCAGTTTATCCTGTATGATTAAAACAGGATTGTCATCTTTTAAAAGTATTTTTTAAGATTTTTATGTCTATGAAATTATAAAAGGTTGATAACTGGTACAATATCACTGTATAGAGTTAAATATTTATTCTAAACAAGTTGCCTTGTATAATATAAAAGCAATTTTCATGTGATGTCCGTCACTTTTTGGAAAGAACACTTGCTTATTATATACTATTATGAGATTTTGTACAGAGCTGTATGCCAACAGAATGTTTCTATGTACAGAGAACACACTGTATGAATGCAATTATGTTTCAGACTTCATTTATGTTTGAATCTCGTGTAGATTAAGGGCAGATTGCAATGCAATGACGGCCAGTGTGTGTGACCTCACTGCGCTGACCACTGAAACCAGTCCACAATCAAGACTCGCGTTTATTATATGTTACAGCGGTACTTTAGTCATTTATTGTCGCTGGAGGATCGTGTGAGGCTGTTAATCTAGTGTATCTCATAGATACATTTATCTGGCACGATTCTATCGGCTGAAACATGAGAATATTTGATGCTGGGGATGTTAATGGATCTGTACACATTTTTTTACTGTATATTTAATAAAACACTGAAAAATCATCTAATGGTCATTTGCCTATTTCCTCGAGACACTTTTAGCTTTGGTGTGATTATTCTGTTTGTGATTTATGTGTTTAAAAGCTTCAAGAAAAGCCACCATGGGACCTTATTTCGGAAAAAAATATTGTATGGTAGTCATTGACGAGAGACAACAAATATTTTGATCTCGTTTGAATTGTGCTCTGAATTGCACATATAAGTCTTACGTTATAATCGTAAAGTTACGCCGTCCTACCTGAGTGTTTTGTACCAGACTGCACACACACGAGCAGCGGATCTCGTTTCGCTTCACGGGAGATGTAGTTCACAGAGCGATTTTCACATAAAACTAAATGTTACTCTTCTGTTGTATGACAAACTGCGACGTTTTTGACTTTCAGAATCATCTTTTAAATTGACAAACATCATATGTGTAATTCAGGGCACAGTTCAGACGGAATAAAAAGATAAGTTGTCTCTCGCCATTGACTAGTTACCATTCATATTTTTTCCGAAATAAGGTCCCATGAGCCGGAAGCGGGACTTAGGCTCTCTATGACGATAAAAAACATTGATAGCATTAGCCAATCAGAATCCATCCTGGTATAAAGAGCTCGCGCGTTTAAACTAGCAGCTAAGCCAAAAGTAATTTTGGCTTTAATGAGATTTTTCTAGTAACGTAAGAATAAACACGGTGGTTCCTGTTCTTTCCGACTTGGTAATCGACTTATGAGGTGGGACGTTTCCGACAGCACGTGACGGCAGCGTAAGAGCTTAATTGGCTGGTCCAGGTGTGTTTAATTACTAAATGACTAGCTCGCTGTACTGATGGAGAACAAAAGCAAGTCAAACAGATACGCGCGAATACTTTCGTATCCATAGCGACCGTAGACGTCGCGAGCGCAGTCCGTTAAGATCAGAGACAGCAACGTTAAAGTTACATAGGAAATATGAGAGCTGTCGTTGTTTATTTCTTTATTTTAATGCGTTGTGCGAAACGACGATTAGTCGAGGTGCGCTCCACACCTCAACGGAACTGCACGCAGAATCCCGCTTTTAAACAAGTCGTTGTTCAATTAGTAAACCGCTTCAGACTAACGTACATCCCGCGTTAACATTTATTACTCTTTTTGTGGCGTTTGTGAAGTATAAGTTGCTCACCTCAGAAAATCCCCTCAGAATCAGTGTTTCTGCGATCGACGGATAAAACCAGCCGCGATTTTACCTCAGGAATCATGCGATCGATCATCTTCAGGACCAAATCCAGTCAGGTGAGTGTCAGATTCCCGCCACTTAAGAAAAATATCAGAAGGCCCCGATTGGATTGTTGTTATGTTAGTTTTTAAATGTATTATTTATGGTAATCAATGGGGCTATTATTCAATAATCCCATGAATAGGGCTTGGGCGCCGCGTTGCATTCTGGGACGTGGCGGCCATGTTGAAGGCTTCACAAATGTAAACACACCAGCAAATCGAATGAGGAGAAGCAGCTGAGTTGGGAGAAAGAAAATAAAAAAATATGTTAAAATCCCTAAAAGGATGCGGAATTTATCGGGATAGGTTTAATAGGGAAACCAGGGACCAGTATGTGGATAAAACGGCACTTTTAACGGGTTGGATCCATTTGAAATGTCCAACAAACAGTGGGAGTACAGGACGTCACGCTAACCGGACAAAGGTAAACTGCGCTCCACCTAGCTGCTAGTTTAGTGACAGTTATAGTGCTAACAACCATTCACACATGTAACATACTTTTAACTATGCGTTTCAAAAGTGTAGTTAGTAACGTTATCTGTTTTAAGCACTTAATCTTAAGTTAGTAAGCAAAACTATGCTTACAGCAAGAGGGTAACAGTTTAGCAACAGGACAACAGAGACTGACAGGTCCGATTAAAGGGCTAATGTTAATGTTATGAGAATATTAAAATACGGGATATTTTACAGGAATATACTAAAACGGGAAGACAGCGGGAAAAGAGCTCAAGTACGTGAGAAATCCGGAAAAAAGCGTGAGGGTTGACAGCTATCGTTACTAACTATCTGTCTGGATTACTGTGTTCCCACTGTGTTTGTCGACTCTTTGTTGGTAATTTCATATGGATCCAAACCGTTTAAAGTGCCGGTTTAGTCCACATACCGGTCACTGGCTTCCCTATTTAACATATCCCGGTAAATTCCACAACCTTTTAGGGATTCTAACATCCTTTTTTTCTTTTCTTTATCCCAACTCTGCTGCTTCTCCTCGTTCGACTTGCTGTATGTTTACATGCGCAGCCTCCAACATGGCCGCCACGTCAGTAATGACGTCCCAAGCCCTATTAGATGTAGACTACATTTCAGATAGGCCTATTAGCTTTTCACTCAAACCTCTAGAGTAGTTGTGTAAAATCATCTCATTTGATTTCATAGTGTTGCAATCATGACATATCTTCAGTTTAAAATAGGGGTACTTAAATGTAAATCTGAATCAGATTACTGGGATTTATGGTAAAAACTATTTTAAATTAAATAGTGAGTTAAATACTTAATGGAAATTAAAATAATTACAGATATGTTGGTGGATGTGTGTGGAAGCCATGTGACAAGATCAGATGAAATAGCATAACAGTTTAAGAAATGTAATATCTTGGCAGATTAACAGAATGCATATCAAACTTTCACATCGGCTCGTCCAATCAGATTATCAGTTTTATAAATCCTGTTGAATCAACACATGACAGAAAACCAGTGCTAGAATTGGGGGGTCTCCCATAAGACACTTGCTTTTCATTAAAACTACAATACAAGAAACATAAGATACAACAATAAAACTTTTTTTCTATCAAATTGTTGCACAGCTGCTCCCAGTGGTTTAAGAAGCTCCTCTAAATCTGATTTGCTTGGGGGAAACATGCTGAAGAGCGCCACACGCGGCAGAGGAATCCTCACTCTCACCTCACGATAATTAGGTAAGATATACATTTTCTTTGATTTATGATTTTTTTTATCTTAGTACTAAATCACTAGATTATTAAAATCTTGATCTGCAAGTCTTTATCTTAAACTCACAATCCCGCTGAGATAGTGTCATATTACAAACTCACACATCACACACAAGTCAGTGTTAGACAGAAGACTCAAAACACACGTGTGTTTATGTCTTTATTTATGCATGTATGATGTTTATAAGATAATACATGGATTTAAAGAATGCATTTAATATGTTAAGAAACCAGGTGCGATTGACTCGGCCCATCAGAGTCGTTTCCATCATGTGACGTGTGTGTGTGTGTACATCACTACACACTCGATCCAGAGCAGTATTAGTACAGAGATGATATGATGCGCATGTAGTGCGTCACGGATGGGGTTTGATGAATGAGGGTTATTGCACTGATTAGCGGATCACTAGCCTATAGAGCGGCGAAGCGCAGGAAGATTTCCACTGTGGTTTAGTGAGTGATTTACTGTTAAACAGGAACGAGTCGAGATCGGGTTCTTCCGGGTCTGCCAGCACCAGGACTGCAGTATTTGGTCACCGTATAAATAAATTAAATGCGTCTCTAAGTGGCGGATGCGCGGTTTGGATTATAGTGCGCGTATACTGACGGTTAATCTCACTCGGGTCCGTCTAAATCACGTCACGTGACATCAGGCCGACGCTCCGAATGCGTTGTTACAATCCTACAGGATTACTGTATCGCCCAGAGAGAGAGAGAAAGAGAGAGAGAGTGAGACGCAATCATCTGCAGAGGTGTTGGCTCCGCCCACAGTGTGTCAATCACCCGGTTGCCAAGGTGACGAGCCGTCGCTCTCCCATCACAGGGAGGAGTAGAAGAAGATGTACGCGGCGGCCGAGCGAACGTTGGCGGCTGAGATCTCGGAAACCTCGTGATCGTCGAACTTGAACCAGCGCTGCTTGATCGGGTTCTTGCAGTACGCCGTGTAATGGCCGCCGTCCATCCCGCCGTAGTGATTCTGCGGAGGAGAACACACGTTACGGCGTCTGGAACATGTTCACGTGTGTGTGTGTGTTGTGGTTACTCACAGATACGCCGTACAGGTTGTACTTCTTCAGGTTGTGTTTGGGCCCGATGACGTACTGCGACAGGTCCAGATTATCCAGCGGGAAGTCCACCAGCGTCTGCAGCTTCTCACGCCACCGGCCGTCGTACTTAAACCTGTTACAAACACAAGAACACGGTTCACACGTCTGACTTTTGACTGAATTTTAGTTTCGAAATTTTAGAACAATACGAAACTTCGTAAGGATTTTGGCACTTGCAATGTGAGAACACACAAAAAATCACGGACATGATCTGAACTGGGTTAATGGTCCTGATAACAACAGTCACACTCGTGCTCCCCGCGACACATTGGAAATGAATGAGAGCTCCCTCTAGTGGAAGCATTTGGAACTGATTTTCTCGCAGTTTTATAGAAAAAAACGTGATTTTGAAAATATATATTTCATTGAAATTTAAATAGTATTTTTACACATTTTTCATAACAATAAATGTAAAATTCTGTAACTTTAAGTTCACTTTTTAAAACTGTGTTCACTTGAGCAATAATCTGCCGAGTGTCGTGTTTGAGAAGAGATCGGACTTCAGTCAGTCGCTCTAAAGCGCTCAAGATTCACCAGTTTAAGATGGAAATGTAATCTGAAATGTGAATGAATGGATTTTAAATACAGCGTAAATATAATTTAGTACCATAAAATCCCCTGAAATACAAAATATTACCAAAGTAAAATATAGTAAATGAATAACATTGAAAGGCGCTCGCCGTCACGCACCGCTTCAGGTGCACCAGCAGGATGGGCGGCAGCTTCCAGATCTGCATCTTCTTGATGGCGTCTCGGTGTGTCTTACAGTGGCGGCAGTAGAAGCGGTTGCTGTCGGTCAGACGCTCCTCTTTATGGAACAGCTTCAGACAGTCCTGGACACACACACACACACACGAGATGGCAGGGTGAGCTCAGATGGACACCAGACGCAGGACAAACACTGTATTATAGCGAACTACACTGAACTACACTGAACAAAATTATAAACCCAACACTTTTTTCTTGCCCCCATTTTTCAAGAGCCGAACTCAAAGATCTGAGACTTTTTCTATGTCCACTAAGTGTGTGTTAGTGAGCACTTCTCCTGTGCTGAGATCAGGTGTGGCGTATGGAGATATGGCGGATCACTGCACAGGTGTGCCCACAGTTAAGGCCTCTTTAAATGTGCAGTTTTGATTGTGGCCTGTGGGATGTTGGTCCACTCCTCTTCAATGGCTGTGTGGAGTTGTTGGATGTTGGCAGACTGTGTGTGTGTGTGTGTGTGTGTGTGTGTGTGTGAGAGACCTGCAGAGAGCACTTGCTGCTGGCCGTCATCTCCAGCGTGAGGTACATGAAGGTCTCGAAGGTGCGGGACTTGTGCTGGCAGTTCATGCACTGGACTGTGGACTTGAACTGGCCCTGGAACAGAGCCACGATGATGGACTCGTTCAGGAGCTTGTGTTTGGACCAGGCCAGATCTGCAGCGCTCACGTCATCCAGGTGATCGATGTCCTCCTCCTTATAACCCCTGCGCTTATCCGCCTGACAGACAGAGAGAGAGATGACACTCATTTTTAATTTCTTGGAGTGTGTGTGTGTGTGTGTGTTGCTGGTGTTCCCACACACCTTGTTGAGGTCCTCGTGCAGTCCGTCCATGAGGAACAGCAGCAGCTCCTGCGAGTCCTGATGCTCGAAGCTGGAGAAGCGGCTGTTGATCTTACAGATGGTCCCTTTAAAGTCCTGCGGGCTGATGACCTTATACTGACCCGACCACAGCGCCTTCATGAGCACGCTGAACTCCTCCGCCACCTCGCCCTTGTGGCCCAGGATATTAGCCCTGCACACACACACACACAGAGTCAGGCTCCTCTGGATTCACACTGACTGATGATGTCATGCAGATTAGAGTGATGTCATACTTGTTGATGTCGTCCTGATAGTAGTTCCTGTTGAAATACTCCGCCATGGCAACGGTGTTACACAGACACTGGAGGATGGAGTTCATGTAGCAGGTGTTGCCAAGGTTACGGAGGCCCGTCAGTAACGGCCCCTGACCCCCGAACACCGGGTTCAGGTTCCGGATCTTAGCAGCCGACGGGCGGGAGATCTCCACCGTCTTATAGGTGGCCGCCAGAGGCCTGACACACACACACTCTCAGCATTGGTTTACATTTTACATGCAATTTTAAAAATAAGGTTGCTGTGTGTGCATGAGAGTGTGTGTACGAGTGTGTATTAGGCATTAGGGCTGGGTAATAAATATCGATTTCTCAATATTAATCTATTCTCATTTTTATGAACCGATATCGATTGTTAAATCTCAAGAATCAATTAGTCATCCTGTTTCATTTGAATGAATGGATCATTGTATCGCGGCTGAAAAATCGCGGTAATCTTTGTCCTTTGTTACTATTGATATGAAACAAAGTCTCAATTTTTAAATTCCGTCCATTTTCTTTATAAATTCAGAATCATAAATAGTGTTTTGTGGCTGTGGCGTGAGATCGCTCTGAAGAAGCAGCAGCGCTGATCTCTCTTCCGGCTTAATAATACCAGTCACAGCGCCAAATAAACATGAATGAGCATCTGAAAGTGTGTTAAAGATAGAGGACAACTGATCCAAATCCAGATCATGACACATTGATTCACTCAATCAGCGTTTCAACCGTGGAAAGACGTCAGTTAAACAGCTTGTAATCAATATCGTCATATTTACCTCAGAAAACCCACATAAACTCGTTAGTCAGATAGAAAAAATAACTCTAGAGAGGAGCATTTTGATAAATATATACACCATATTACATATGCATTATAATCTTAATGTTCTTCAATATTTAATGCATATTTGAATAAATCTGGCAAGTTTTTATGACAGCCACCATTTAAATGTTTATATTTCATATAATCTTCTTATTATAAAACTAAATAAAAGTGTAATTTAAGTGTTTGTAGAGCTACAAAACAGTTGATTATGACCTTCATATTAGGCTAATGAAGCCTATAGGCTACAACTAGACTCCCATAGTTCACAGCATTAGTTCAGAGATTTGATTCCCTTCAGAAAAATGGACATTTATTGGAACTGATATCCAAAATAATCGATATTGAATCGAATCGAAATCGAATCGAATTGCAAGCTTGTGAATCGAAATCGAATTGTGAAATTTGTCTCAATACCCAGCCCTTAGGCATGCTACAATAGTCAGGTGTTGGTGTTCAGAAGCAACAGTGTTGATTACATGTTTTTAAAAATAAAATTTAGTTCAGTTAGAGAACAGACAGCACAATCAAACACTGAATGTGTCTGTCTAATACAGCGAGCGCTGAGAGTGTGTGTGTGTGTGTCCGTACTTGTTCTCTCTGTTGATGGTGGGCGTGGCCGCTGGAGTGTGTGTGTGTGTGTGTGTGTGTCCGTACTTGTTCTCTCTGTTGACGGTGGGCGTGGCCGCTGGAGTGACAGTGTGTGTGTGTGTGTGTGTGTGTGTGCCCGTACTTGTTCTCTCTGTTGATGGTGGGCGTGGCCGCTGGAGTGACAGTGTGTGTGTGTGTGTGTGTGTGTGTGCCCGTACTTGTTCTCTCTGTTGATGGTGGGCGTGGCCGCTGGTCTCCGGGTGTCGTTGAGCTCCTGGCTGATGTCCGGAGACGAGTACGAGCGCTTCAGTTTAGACTGGTCTCTCTCTCTCTCCCTCTCTCTCTGCTTCTCTCGCTCCGTCTCCCTCTCTCTCTCTCTCTCAGGCTCCGGCTGGGCTCCGGCTGGACTGGGCTGGATCGGCACCTGAGGCGTGTTGACCTCGGGGGGGTACAGGTGCACGCGGTTGGTGGGCGAGTGGTAATACCTGTAGGTGCCCGTCACCGTGTCCAGAAACTGCAGAGCAGAGCATCTGTGTTACACACACACACACACACACACACACCTGCTGCTGTTTCCTCTTACCTTCATCCAGCCGTCCGGCAGCCCAGGTACGGTTCGGCCCATCTCCTCACTGTGTGCTCTCATCAGAGACTCCCTCTGAAACACACACACACACACACGTTACCTCCTGCTGAGGTGTTGTGATATCATTGATGTGTATTAGTGTTAATCAGAGACGCGAGTGTGTGCTTTAGACAGAGAGTTAACACAGAACCTTTATGCTTCTGCTGACGTGTGTGTGTGTGTGTGTGTGTAAACAAGACCGGCATCTGAATTTATGACATTATGTGGATGAAAATTGGTCCACATGAGAAATTCATACTTGATGTTTTTTGAAAATGTAAAATGTGTGTGTGTGTGTGTGTGTCACTCACAGCACTGGAGGGCACGTGTGAGTCCAGAGACATGCTCTTCATGGCCGGGTCGAGTGTGACGTCCTTCTGTGTTCTCCTGCTCTTCTCCTTCTCGTCTCGACCCGCCTCTCCCGGATCCTCCTCTTCTTCTGCTTTCTGTCTCTCCAGCCTCTTCCTCTTCTCCTCCTCATCCTCCTGCTCCCGCTGGTGTCTCTCGGCCGCCTCTCTCTCTCTCCTGCGCTGCTCCTGCTCTCTGCGGGCCGTCTCCATCAGGCTGAGGGTCTCGGCCTGGATCTCCCGCCGCTCCTCTGCGCTGAGGGCTCGGGACGGGTCGCCCGCGGGTCGGGTGGGTTTGGTGGAGCGGTCCGGCAGGACCAGGCCGTTGGGCACCGCGGGGCCGTCGTTAGCCGGAGGCTCGTCGCTGATCTTCACGCTCGCCGGCAGCTTCACTGACGGCTTCTTCGTGCGGTCGACCTGAGGGGTAAATACAGTAATTATAAGCAGTGATGAACTCTAAATAACAAAGTTACAAACTCCAGGAACAGAAATGAATAATTAAGAGTAAATGTAAAATAACACTATTTGCTTTTTAACCCTTTTATTATCTTTGGGGTCTTTTTGACCCGCAAATGACTTTTGGTCAATTTTTAAAAAAATGTTCTCTTTTTCCAAATGGTATGAAACTTTCTTCGACTCTTTACACTGTCGTGATCTACCAAAAAAAAATATTTTGGAATGATATCTGTTTTTATGTTAGCATGAAAAAAATTGCCAAAACACTCCAAAAAATTCTCAAAAATCTTAAATTAAACCATGTTAAATGATCCATGTTATCTCCATGAATGAAAATTAGAAATCTGGGTCTTTTATAAAGTGAATTTTACATACAATGCCGTTTTTTTGTAAAAAGACTATTAAATAAATAAATATTTATTTATTAATTTATAGACATTTAAAAGATTTCAAAAATCCTCCAAAAACTGCACAAATGTTGAGTAAAAACATTAATAAATAGAGTAAAATTACATTTGTAAAAAAAAAATAAAAATTATTATACTGCTTCAAAATTAAATGTTATTGTCTGGGGTCCCTGGAGACCCCAAAGATAATGAATGTAGACACAAATGAAGATAATAGAAGGGTTAAATAGTTTGTTAAAGCTGTGTTTTGTTGTTTCATGAAGAGTAATAACACAGGAAACCTCTCGGAAGCAGGAATATGAGGCTACTGTCACTTTAAGAGCAAATATACTGACACACACCGGTTCACTCGTGACAGATCCTAGCGTGAGTGTGTGAATCAGGCTGCGTTCACACACACACAACATTTCACTCGGATTGATTAAGGTGTTTACATGAAGGAATACTAACGGATTATTTGGTTGCATGCACATGTAGTGTGTGTGTGTGTGTGTGTGTGAGAGACTCACCTGTGGAGTGTGTCTGGGCGAGGCGGTGGCGGCGTCAGTGGCGGTCGGCTGAGCGAGGGGTGTGTGTGTGTTAGCGGGCGGTTCTGCGGGCGGGTCCTGGGTCACAGTGGAGCCGTTGGTCTGCGCGGGCTCCGGCTCCTCACACACGATCACAGGCTCAGGCTCCTCCAGCGACGGGTACGTGAAGTTCACTGACGCCACCAAAACACAATCAGGCTTTGAAATTAACTTCACACACCGGGTCATTTGGCTACTAAATTAAGTTACTGACCATTCAGTATAGTGTGTGATGAAGAGTGTGTGAGACTCACGCTGGGGCAGTGTGTTGAACTCCTGCTGTCGGGGGGGCTTGACTTTAGCGTTGCTGGTGTACATGGGGTAAAACAGCAGCCAGTTCTCGTACCCGCCCTCCAGGACCAGCGGCTCACTGCGCAGGATCATACTGCTGTCCCACTGCACACACACACACACACACACACGTTAGACACAATCCAGATACACCACACACACACACGCGTCAGACACAACCCAGATACACCACACACACAAATACGTCAAAGTCACACACATACACCAGATACACGTACACGTCATACACACAAGCCGGGAACACGTAAGACACACTTCACACACAGGAAGCTGCAGTACCTTATAGAGAGCATCCTTCAGACTCTGTAAAGTGGTTCCCAGTCTGAGGTCAGAGACGCAGCTGAACCAGTCCAGCAGGACCAGGTAATCCACGAACCCCCTGCGCTTCCAGTCCGGCAGAGAGGCTGCTGGGAGCTTCAGCTCGATCTGATTCACCGTCACCCTGCAGATGACCAGCACATCGGAGGATTAGTGTGTGTGAGCAGGAAGAGCTGGCCGTGAAGGGGACCAACAATAACACAAATGTAAGAACTCGCTCTTACTCACAATCACTATGAAATCAGAGAGACCGCTCTTGTGTTTTAATGGAATATTTTCAGTATTGTAAATGATTTATGGGTGCGCATCATCATCATCATCATCATTGTGTTAATAATGTTGAATCAGAATCAGTTCCTCTTGCAGCATCTCTTCTCTGATGGCGAGGGCGGGGCTATAACCTGTCACTCACATGAGATCAGCCAATAGCAAACCACAACCATCCAATCAGTTCCCCACAGACACAATCAAGCCCCGCCCACAGACACAATCAAGCCCCGCCCACATGTGTTCTTGTGTTTCGCTCGGATAGGAGAAAATAACGATATCAATCAGTTTAATGAGTGTGCATATTTTGTTTAATCATGTCAAATGACCCAACAGCCATCATAGCCAATTAGCAGCCATTTATTTACCTAATTATGTTTTTTTAAGTGCACTGTAACAGATTTTTTCTTCCGTATTGTGAAACAGATTAAAGAAAACATAAACTGTAGAGCGGGACTGGTTCTGTTCCTCTGTGGTGGATGCCTGATTGGATGTTGAGATGTAAGAAAGGGGCGGGGTTTAACAAGACCTTAACAGGCTAGGGTTAGGATATATTTTATTGAAGTCAGACTTTATGGAACATGTATAATGCTATTATTTCAGTTGGCCAAGTGTGTGTGATGTGTCGGTTTAGGGTAAGCGGAGAGAATATATACTTGGACATTTAAAAACCATTACGTCTAAGATAGCGAACCAGACAGTGAGTGTGTGTGTGTGTGCAGGAGACTCACCCCGGGCTCACGGCCTCCTCCGGTACGCTGATACACGTCTGCGACGGGACACAGATCTGCGACTCCAGGAAGTCCTGACTGGGTCGAGTGTCCATCACCAACACACTGATACTGGGATCCTTCATCAGCCGGAACAATCCCTCAGCACTGATGCTTCCTGACGGGAGAGAGACAGCCGTCACACACTCAGGTACGAGAATCCAGCGGGACGTGTGTGTCAAGTCACCTTTATTTTTAGTATAACTTTTTTTACAGCAGTGTGTGACAGCAGCTTTACCGAGATAACAGGAGAATAACACAGAGTGTGTGTGTAGAAGACAATAGCGTCACAGTCCAGTTCAGTGATGCTCATTTCTGCTGTAATAAACTTATTCATTTAGTTCATTTATATATATATATAGCGCTCTGGAGTAACCCGTGATGTCATCGTCCAGCTCAGTTCAGTCTCATATAATGCTGTCGATGCAGGAGATCAATAATACTGATGGATATTACATTAAATGTGCCTGACTGAGAAAGACGAAAGTGAAAGGTGTGTGTGTGTGTGTGTCGAACGGTACCTTTATCACATCCAGTCCTGCTGCTGTTGGGCTCCACTTTAACCTGCCGTAAAACACAAAAGGCAAAATGAATTATTAACGCGTCACTTCAAAACATTGAAGATGTCTGTAAACTTTGAGCTGTTGAACTCCCAGAGCAGGAGATATGATAAGAGCTATTATATCGCTGAGGCATATTCATATTCACACTCCTGCTCTACACACACTCCTGCTCTACACACACTCCTGCTCTACACACACTCCTGCTCTACACACACTCCTGCTCTACACACACTCCTGCTCTACACACACTCCTGCTCTACACACACTCCTGCACCTTGTTGTCCTTCTTCTCTGAAGCTCTCGGTGAAGAACGTCCCTCTTTCTCCGTTCTTTCTTCTCGTCTCTTTTCCTCCTGTCGGTCTTTCTCCTCCAGCTGTTTCCGCACTTCCATTTCCTCATACCTGAGAGACAGCAGAAGAACACCGCATTAGTGACACACACACACACACACACACACACACTCAGAGAAACACTGACCTGAGCTTCAAACTCTCGGACAGTTTCTCTGCCTCCTCGATGGCCTTCTTAAAGCTGCTCGGTCCCAGCATGGAGAGGAAGAACTCCTGAAACCAATCAAACAAGAGCAGTGACCGTCACACACACACACACACACACTTCCTCAGCTCCGTTAAATCTCCCACAATGCACTGTGGCTGCACCTGCTGCTGCTTAAAGTCGGGCCTCTTCTTGATGAGGTCATAGACCGTCAGATACTTCATGTAGAGGACGTACGCCTTCTCCTCGTCTCGATCCAGACGACTCTCCTCCGCAGCCTTGAAGATCTTACAGGCGCTCTGAACATAGCTGGAACACACACACACACACACACACACGGATCAGACACTGAAGAGCTGGAACACACACACCAGACGTTGACAGACACACACACAGAGAAGAGCTGGAGCGGATCCTTCTGAAAGTTTCTCACTGAACGACTCGAGACAGAATAGATTGTCCCGGCCAGTATGTGGATTGGACACGGCCCGGCCCTCACTGTGTTGCTCTCCAGGTTTATGATGATCTTACCGTGTGACTTCATATCACGGTTCACACTCACTTTCTGGTGCTGGTCTTCTCCGGTTTGACTTCCGCTTTCTTGTTGAGTTCCCTCAGAGACGAGGACAGGTACAGATCCTTCACTCCACTGGACACCGACGGCATCTCAGCTCATATTCCTAAAGACACATTCATGTCCATAACTTCATCATAATACTCACAACATCATCATAATACTCATAACTTCATCATAATCATATCATGTTATCCACTGCTTCATTATAACCCTGACTGGGCGATCAGGAACTCGATCCACCAACTGACTATTTACATATATTATTAATAACTGGACATGTCAAAATAATCAGAGTGGAAAAAGAATCAGAGACATTAGTTATTAGACCCATAACCTGATAATCTGACCAACAAAACAATAATCTGAGCCCAATCAGATTGATATGATAATGAGTGTACAGAAGCAGTTGTGATGATCATATTCATAACAGTACAGTAAATCAATAATCGGGTGTTTATCTGTCGACTCACCCCACACACACACAGACACACACACACAGCTGGACGAAAGCCTCCGGACAGATCCTGGAATCCACATAAACCGCAGATCCGCTCGGGAAACTGACGTTTATCCACAATAATGACAGTAAACACTGAAACTGCTCGATCAAACGCGGAAGTCGAAGGATTTAAAGTCCGGAAGCTTTATTTAAACACACACTGCGGACAAGCAGAAGTTTAGTTGTCAACACACACACACACACACGATGTCTGTATCACCTCTGTGTGTTGTCCTGCTCATTAGACACTGGTTTCTATCAGCATATGTTGTTCGTGAACTGTAGTGTTATTAATATCAGTCTCAATGTTTCTGAGGAGATTATTATTGTTCTGTTGCGCACTTCAGTCAGCTGACTGACTGACAACACTGCGCATGCGCGCTGCCCTCATTCTGCTTTTACAGCAGTTTTGTTTTTTTTAAAGAAAAAAAATCACGATAAAAATATACAATACACTTTAAATATATATATATATTTATATGTACAAAAATCAATAGGCCTCTCTGCAGCAGAGTGTGGATGACGTGTTCATATTTTATTTCGCGTATTCTGAATGTTCTGTCATCGATCGCGCTCGTGCCCGGCGCTCGTGCCCGCTGCGGCGGTATTATTGTCATCTGGGTTTTGTTTTCAGGGATCGGGTTCTGTTCGGTTCTGATCTCTCACGGTAAGATGCACAGAATTATTCTGCGCGATAGGTTCCGCCGGATGTGGAAGTTGATGAGTTTGAGCGCATTAATGTTTCCTCTTCCTCCGGAACAACAGCGAGTTCCTGTTTATTGCGTTTAACGGGCCGCGCGCGGCGCTCATATTCGCCAATGATGAAGATGATGATGTTTTAGGCTCGAGATGAAGCTCCTCTTCACATCTGGTGTTGATATAAAGCAGTTTCTGAGTTAATCACACACTTATTATCATCTGAAGAATAGATGCACGATTATAGGCTACACATCATTTAGTTTTGTGAAACGATGCGTTTTCCATGATAACGTTTTACAGTAGTCGTTGTGTAGCCATTTAACTGGTGGAGTTATTATTATTATTATTACAGAACTGGTCAAACTATGATGCTGTATATAACACGACTGATAAAAAACTCCTCAAACACGTTTAGGAACTGGAACCAGTGTAATATCAAATACAGTTAAAACTCCACCAGCATAATATCAGATACTGGTGGAGTTATTATTATTATTACTGAACTGGCCGAATTTTGATAACCAGTTCTGTAGATATAAAGATATAAAAGATATAAAAACTCCTCAAACATGTTTAGGAACTGGAACCAGTATAATATCAGAGACAGTTCCCTCGGTCACTCACTGCAGAGGATCTGACTGTTTCAGTGTTAATGTGCATAACAACATTAAGTGGATATTAGAGACACGATGACCAGCTTTACTCAAAACAAAAGTATATATATATATATAAGAATTAAAATAAGTGTACCAGCCATAAATACTTTCATAAAAGAATCCACATTTCTCAGACTCATCATGTACTGTACGTGAAAGCAGAAAAAGTACTTTTTTATATATGATTTTCCTTTAGAAAACAAGACAGTGGAGATTCCCTCATTTCAGTCGAATCAAACCAAATATAATTGTATATATATGAAGCACATTTAAAAACTGCTGTACAAGTGCTGGACATGAGAAATGATAGTGTTTCCAAACATTGCACGATAAACATATGTGATGTTCCCTGTGCTCTCCTCTGTGTGTGTGTGTGTGTGTGTGTCTGATGTTATGTGTTGTTGTGATGCTGCAGATGTCTCTGGTGGATTTGGGAAAGAAGCTCCTGGAAGCGGCTCGCTCCGGTCAGGATGATGAGGTCCGGATCCTGATGGCCAACGGAGCTCCGTTCACCACAGACTGGGTGAGTGTGTGTGTGTGTGTGTGTGTGTGTGAGTCTCTGACTCCAGTCTCTCCTGCTTCACTGTGGATCTGTTGGTGATGTGTGTGTGTGTGTCAGCAGCTGGGCACGTCTCCTCTACACCTGTCGGCTCAGTTCGGTCATTACTCCACCACTGAGGTCCTTCTGCGCGCCGGAGTGAGTCGAGACGCCCGGACGAAAGTGGACCGGACCCCGCTGCACATGGCGGCCGCTGAGGGTCACGTGCGCATCGTGGAGCTGCTGCTCAAGGTGAACACACACCCGCGCTAGAGGACACACTAACCAACACAACTCGCTGGATTAAGTTAACCCAACTGTTCATTCGCATTCATTCGGCCTGCAGTTCCTCCACTGGCCACTAGAGACTCACTCCCATAGACCCGCAGGTTAAAATGCCCAACTGTACAGCAGAATACACATGTTCACAGTCTGGTGCTAAAAGTGGTTTTGGTCTATATCGCTAACATTGATCTTCATGACGACTGTGAGGGGGTTAATATTTTTTATAAATCATCCGTTTAAATTATATTAAGCCTTAAAGTTCTGCATAATTAAGGGCGTGGCCAGTTGAGTGACAGGTGGATTGCCGCTGTTGTCACCGCTAGCCGTTTGTTAGCGTCACGTCACCTCAGCTAATCCGCCTCGCTGCACATGTTCGTTTATCCGGGAGTGACGCAGGCAAGATGGCGACGGCCGGCCCCGCCCACTTTTAGTTCAGAAACACTACATGGATTGAATATGTATGTGCGCAGGCACGTATTCCTTCTTTACAAACTGAGCTCATCAAATGACTTGTCTGGCCTGCAGTACAGAATGTTTTTTGTCGTTTCCGCGTGTCCATGCGAACTGGAATCACTCGTACAGAGGTAATAAAGGGAAGGAGTCTAGTTGACACGCAGGGCTTTGATGTTCGCCGGTAATTTTCTGCTTCAAGTGTCTCCTTTCATCATCCGGCGGAGCAACAATGCCAGTACTCATGTGTGTGTGTGTGTGTGCAGCACGGTGCGGATGTGAACGCGAGGGACATGCTGAAGATGAGCGCGCTGCACTGGGCCGTGGAGCACCGACACACACACGCCGTGGAGCTGCTGCTGTGCTTCGGGGCCGATGTTCACGCGCAGAGCAAGTTCTGCAAGAACCCGCTGGACATCGCGCTGGACAACAGCTGTCTGGAGCTGGCCGAAGTCCTGCAGGTACAACACCTGTCCTGGTCTCCACCGCCACACTCCTGCAGAAACACACACCAGAATCACTTACACAAAACACAACTGCAGTAGAGGTGACATATTACGCCTCTGTACACCAGATGTATTATAAATCTGTGGCATCCCCAGCATGTGTGTGTGTGTGTGTGTGTGTGTGTGTGTGAAATCTCAGGTCAAAATACCAGATCATGAATTATAGCTTGTCAAATTTCCCCCTTGTTTGTGTGAGCAAAGACACTCTGTTTATGTGTGTCCCTTTAAATGCAAATGAGCTTTAGCAATGAGCAATCTGATTGGCTTATTGTTTTCACTTCTGGTGTGAAAGGGCCTCAACACTTGCCAATATTGAACTTTTTGTTGTTGTTATTAAAAATCCAACATCAAGCCCAGCTCAGGTGAGAAAAAGTAACGCAGAAGTAATGTGACGCATTACATTTCAAAAAAAGTAACGCAATAAGTTTCTTTTTCGGGGGAGTGACGCAATATTGTAACGCATTCCTTTTAAAAGTAACTGTCCGCAGCTCTGGTGATGTGTGTGTGTGTGTGTGTCAGGTGGCGATGCAGAACCAGATCAACACAAACCCCGAGAGTCCCGAGACTCTGACCATACACACGTCCACTCCGCAGTTCATCATCGGGCCGGGGGGAGTCGTCAACCTCAGCGGGATCGTCTCGCCGGGACACAGCGGCAAACACACAGGTGACGCCGCCGGACACTGAGCGCCATGAAAGAGGCCTTTGTGCACACACACACACTTGATCTGACGCATGACATGATTGTGCGTTTGCCCTCCGCACAAGAAAATTGCTGTTATTTACACAAACAGAGGATCATCAAAGCCTGCCATTAGAGCGAAAGATGAGCTGATGTTCCTGATGCTGCAGCTCAACTAGAAGAACATCTGAGTGGACATATAGAACATCTCTCTCTCTCCCTCTCTCTCTCTCTCTCTCCCTCTCTCTCTCTCTCTCTCTCTCTCCCTCTCTCTCTCTCTCTCTCTCTCCCTCAGATGAGCTCATCACCGCTGACACAGTGGACGGGGCCATTCAGCAAGTCGTGAGCTCTGGAGGTCAGCAGGTCATCACCATAGTAACAGATGGCATTCAGCTGGGCAACCTGCAGACGGGCACGGGCATCAGCCAGCCCATAATAGTCACCATGCCTGATGGGCAGCAGGGTGAGCGACACGGAAGCGCTCGATATATCTGGATTCTCATTTTGATTCTTAAATCTCAAGAACGGATCTTTTAGATGCCGATAAACGACTGAAACCGCACTAAACCATATCTGTGCCATCCCATAATCATAATAACCTACGATACTTTTGATATGAAGGAAAGTCTCAGCTTTCAGTTTGTGTCAGTTTCATGTTGAAGTTCAGTCAGTGTGTGTGTGTTCCTGCAGTGCTGACGGTGTCGGACACAGAGGTCGCAGAGGAAACGGTGATCAGTGACGAACCTTCATTCAAACGGCAGCGAGTGAAAGAGGAAGACGAGGATCAGACCATCGAAACTCAGACGCTCTCGCTCGACGACTTACAGGTGACACACACACACACACAATCCCTCTCACACCAGCGTCTGACACATAACATGTACTTGTTTTATCCAGTGATGAACGTGTGTGTGTGTGTGTGTGTGTGTGTGTGTGACAGGAGAAAGCGTCTCTTCTAAAGCAGCTGGAGGAGGCGAACCGCGAGGCGCAGAAATACCGACAGCAGTTCCTGAAGAAGGAGCAGGAGGCCGAAGCGTACCGGCTCAAGCTGGAGGCCATCACACGCCAGAGCGGGAAGAAACATGCCTAACACACACACACACACACACACACACACACACACACACACTGTGCTTTCTGTGAGCGCATCATTAGCGGACGAGCTTTGAGGTGTGTCGTGTCCGTCAGTGTTCGAATCATTCCTCTTCTGCTCATGAGCCCGTCGAACTGCTTACAGGAAATGATGTCATTTGGCATACAGATGGAGGACAGTGTCGTCATTACTCCCTCTAGCGCCCCCGTTCATGTTCTTCTATTCTATTAAGGATTAGGTTTAGGGTTCATGTCATCACAAGCATGAACTGAGGACACTAGCGCCATCTACGGTTCAGGGGATATTTTTGCTTTTAATTTCTGAACGGTATGCCCAAAAATCATAAAGTCTCTTTTAGGTCAGAGTCAATTATT
Source organism: Cyprinella venusta (assembly GCA_038021265.1). NCBI lineage: Eukaryota > Metazoa > Chordata > Actinopteri > Cypriniformes > Leuciscidae > Cyprinella > Cyprinella venusta. Next base: position 275,220 of record JBBNEX010000030.1, read on the forward strand.
GCATGTCAACTAGTTTATTTTTGAATTTTGTCATAAAATACTGTAATTTGCGCATGCGTTAGCGTATCGTTGCAGAACCCGGTGTGTTTATCATGGCCTGAGGGGACTCAAAAGGTTTTGCATAATTAATGAAAGATTATCTACAGACCATTCCAGCAAACACATATTAAAAGTTAAATGAAATTGATAGCATGATGCTAAAATTATTGAGTGTGTTATTTTCCTCACACTGACCCACATCAATTTGGTCACAGCGCCACCTATTGGTCAAAAGTCATAACGATTAAATCACATTGATTGTATTTGTGATTTTTTTCCAGCTAAAATAAAAAATCTCTAATGAATCTCTAATAACAATCTCTCCTTTGAATTCAGTGTTTCAGTGTGTGGTGCTCCTGTGGGCGTCATGGGTTTGATTCTGACACATATCCTCTATCGGTCTCCGAATAACGAGGAAAAACGACCTCAAAATGTTTAAAGTGTGTAATAATGTGAGGATGTTTTATGCTCTGGATTGAGTTTCGCGTCTGATCGAGTCTTTCATCATCAGTGATCATCAACATTAATCGTACGCTCTCGTGCTCCACTCGCCTGATGCCGTATTTCTGTCAGAAAGATTATTATTTTTAAAAGACAAACTGGATGGATGTTGTTTCTTTGAGGAGGATCTCAAAGTGACTTCTGCTGTGTAAAAGTGCTGAATAAAATGTTTTTGCAGTGTTCCCGCATCTGTGAGTCAGTAGAGGGAATATTGTTGTTGGGATTGTTCACAGATATGGATTGATGTTTCCTCAGTGCTCATAAAGTCAGACCCGTGTTTGACGGACGCTCGTGTACAGCCTGAATCAATGGTGTCTTTGTGGAGTGTGTGTGTGTCGGTTTGCGTCAGCGGGCAGTGGATATAAGAGTGTGTGAGAGCTGGAGCGGCTCACACACACACACACACACACACAGTGGATCTTCCTCTGACCGACGGGATGCAGGAGCAGGAATACATCCAGAGAGGTAATGATCCTCTAATAATTACACAAGAGTGGCTTTATATTAGTTTTGCAGGACACAGCTCACAGGTTTAGCTTTAATAACTCTTGATCCATAGATGTTATCCCTTTAAATTGTTTGCATGCTATAGTTATCTTCTGAAGTATTGTAAGGTAATTTTCTTGCATTTCATTTATTTTATATTGATGTTCTGAGGTAATATGTGTGTTGCTATTGTTTTATTACTTTTCTCTAATGTTGTTCAGTCTTATATTGGCCGTGACCTCAGGCTCACAGTGCCCAACAAGCAATTTTGCGTTTAAAAGACGTCTAATAGTCGTTTAATAGCTAAGTCGTGACTGCAGATTGACCATGACATGAAATTACTCTTACATCTTGTAGATAATGTTGGCATTGATAACATGATGGCTATCAACCATCTCATGCGCCGCCTAGCCGAAAACTACAGTGAATCAGTTTTGACTATAAGTGGGCTACAAATGGCATAACGATTAAATTAAAAAACAATCACATTGTAATCACTGTTGACTTAGATTACATGCTGGAATATCATTTATCTCACAAGTTATTTTGGCAATTTAACCATTTTTTTTGAAGTATGTTACTAATAGCCAGAGTATATCGGGTTTATAGTTAACAGAGACAGTGAAATGACGGCTATTGCTTGCTGGGTGTGTTTGTTTTAATGTGTTGATGTTCCTCCATTGTGTGTGTGTGTGTGTAGGGAAGGAGATGGTGGACTTCATACAGCAGTATCTCACACGGATCCGTGAGCGGCGGGTGGTTCCGGATGTCCAGCCGGGGTTCATGCGTCCTCTTCTGCCCAGCAGCGCCCCGTACGAGCCTGAGGACTGGAGCCGCATCATGCAGGACGTGGAGAACATCATCATGCCCGGGGTCTGCCTGTGTGTGTGTGTGCATGTGTCTGTCCATCTATCGACACTATATTGCCAAATGTGTTGGTGTACCCTTCCAAATCACTGAATTTAGGCAGTGGTGTATAGTGTGGGATACAGTGGAGTAAAGTGTGGGATACAGTGGAGTAAAGTGTGGGATACAGTGGAGTATAGTGTGGGATACAGTGGTGTGGAGTAATTTGTGGAATAATTTCATGACGATTTCTGCTGTGTGTGCTGTAGGTGGTGCACTGGCAGAGTCCTCACATGCATGCGTATTTCCCTGCGCTCACATCATGGCCGTCGCTGCTGGGAGACATGCTGGCAGACGCCATCAACTGCCTCGGCTTCACCTGGGTAACACACACACACACACACTCTCTCTCTCTCATTCACTCACTCACACACACACACACCCACACACACACACTATGTCAGCCTTATGCATTATGTTGAATAGTGTGTGTGTGTGTTGGGCAGGCCTCGAGTCCAGCGTGCACGGAGCTGGAGATGTGTGTGTTGGACTGGTTGTGTAAAGCGCTCGGGTTGCCAGATCACTATTTACACCATCATCCACAGAGCAGTGGAGGAGGAATACTGCAGGTACACACACACACACACACACACAACACAACACAAGTCGTTCCTTGCACACTGAATCCGAAGTTTTCGTGTGTGTGTTTTCTTATTCATAATTGGGTGAATGATGAATATGAAAATGCGAAAGTTTCGGAGGCAGTGTGTAAACATGATTGACACAACGTGAGGTCATATTTATTTTTTAACATGCAAGTATTTCAGACTCTGTGTGCAAGTGCCTAAATACACAACCATCCCATAATGAGCATTAATGAACCATCCCTAACCACATTCTGAATGGGAATCCCGGCACCTAAAGGGATAGCTCCCCCAAAAATGAGAATTAGATGATTCACTCTCCCTCCTGAAGTCCTCCTAGTGTGTGTGACTCTCTTCATTCAGACGAACACACTCAGAGTTATATTAAAGATGTCCTGCTCTTCAAGCTTTATAATGACAGTGAAGTCCATAAAAGAGCATCTATCCATTATAAAAGTGCATCCTAACTGTATGGTCATCAGTGTGTGTGTGTGTGTGTGTAGAGTACGGTCAGTGAGTGTACGCTGGTCGCTCTGCTCGCTGCCAGGAAGGACCGGATCCTGCAGATGAAGAGAGACTTCACACACGCCGACACCGACGAATCCGTGCTGAACGCCAGACTCATCGCGTACGCCTCCGATCAGGTGATGAGGATGAGGATGATGATGAACGCTGGTGTGTGTTATGATGATGATGATTGATCTGTGTGTGTGTGTGTGAAGGCTCACTCGTCAGTGGAGAAGGCTGGTTTGATCGCTCTGCTGAAGATCCGGTTCCTGGAGACTGACGAGGCGTTCTCTCTGCGTGGAGAAACTCTTCAGCGCGCCGTCGAGGAGGACCGCAGGAGAGGCTTCATCCCTGTGATGGTGACGCAACACACACACACACACTGATGTTTCATTAGCGCTCTGGTGCTGTTCACTCATTACCTAAATATTTTACGTGTTTTTTTTTTTTGTTGTTGTTTGTTTTTTAGTTTAATTCTTCATCGGAATGGTATGAAACTTGGTAAAGGTTTTCTGTGTGAACACACAAACATAATGAACATTTTTGATTGGAACAGGTCTAATAGTCCTGAAACAACTTGCTGGAGATTTATGGCTTTGCTTTTCTTGCATTTTTAGAGATGTTTTGAAAATATAGATTTCATATAAAAATTTAAATAGTATTTTTGTGCATTTTTCATAACAATACACATACAATTGTGTTACTTTTTTAAGTTCACTTTTTAAAACTGTGTTGACTTCAGTAATAATCTGCTGAGTGTCGAGTTCGAGATCTTCAGTCAGTCGCTCTAAAGCAAAGAGATTCACCAGCTTAAAGGGATACTCCACTTTTTTTGGAAATAGGCTCATTTTCCCACTCCCCCAGAGTTAAACAGTTGAGTTTTACCGTTTTCCAATCCATTCAGACGATTTTCTGATATTTAGAAGAATATCAGTAACCAGACAGTTTCTGCTCTCATTGACTAGTATATTTTTTCCTACTATGGAAGTCAATGAGACCAGAAACTGTCTGGTTACTGATATTCTTCTAAATATCAGAAAATCGTCTGAATGGATTCGAAAACGGTTAAACTCATCTGTTTAACTCTGGGGGAGTGGGAAAATGAGCCTATTTCCAAAAAAAAAAAAAAAGTGGAGTATCCCTTTAAGATGGAAATATAATTGTCAGGTCTACGCTCAAAATGTGATTAAATGGATTATAAATGCAGTGTAAATATAATTTAGTAAAAAATCCCCTAAAAATACAAATATTAAATACAAATATTATAAAACTAAAATATAGTACATTAAATTAACGTACATTACAAGAGGTAAAGCACAGTAATTTGAATAGATGTGGGCACCTTTAATTGATTTCCTTAAGAAATAGGAGGGTGCATATTAATGTTTTAAGTGTGACATATTTTTGTTCGGTTTTGTTTTATTTATTTGCTGCTGTTCTGATTAATATATTTGTAATGTTTCTGTAACTGTTTTTTTTGTGACATAATTTTTGTTATTTGGTTAAAATTTGTGGAAAATCAATAAAAAAACATTGTTGAAAAAACAATATAGTACATTAATTTCATTAACAAAAAAAAAAAAAAGAAAGAAATGTGGTTCTATTTGACGCGAAGCGCTCCAGCTGTTTAACGCGAAGTGATTGTGTGTGTGTGTGTGTGTGTGTGTGTGTGTGTGTGTGTTCTGCAGCTCTGTGCGACGCTGGGCTCCACCGGTGTGTGTTCCTTTGACCGTCTGGATGAGCTCGGCCCCGTGTGTAAGTCCCCCATGAGCCATGAAGTGTGTGTAACTGTGTGTGTAAGTGTGTGTGTGACGGTGTGTGTGTGTGTGTAGGTGCGCGCGAGGGTCTCTGGCTGCACGTGGACGCGGCGTACGCTGGATCTGCCCTCATCTGTCCTGAACTGCGCTATTTTCTCAACGGGATCGAGTTTGCAGATTCTTTCGTCTTCAACCCGTCGAAGTGGATGATGGTTCATTTCGACTGTACAGCGTTTTGGTGAGAGACTCAATATTTCCTTCAATATTTTCCTGATGGGAATTATAGACTGAACGGAGGATTTACACATGAAAGAGTCTGTTCTGCTCACTGAGGCTGTGTTTCATATTCTTACTGTAAAAATGTGAAATATTATTCCCAGTGTAAATCATCTGTTCTCTGGGTGAATATACAGTAAAGTGTCATTTATCCCTGAATATTCATCATCATTACTCCAGTCTTCAGTGTCACATGACCCTTCAGAAATCACTCTAATATGAGGATCTGATGATCAACACACAGTTATGATTATTATTATCAGTGTTGAACACAGTTGCGCTGTCTTACAGTTCTTGTTTTTCAGGATGTTTTGATGAACAGAAAGTTCAAAAGAACAGACTTTATTTGAAATAGAACATTATAAAGTCTTTACTGTCACTTTAAATCAGTTGAGTGTGTCTGTAATGAATAAAAGCATTAATGAATGTTGTGAAGAGTGTGTGTGTGAAGACTGTGTGTGTGTGATCTGCAGGGTGAAGAATAAGATGAAGCTTCAGCAGACGTTCACCGTTGACCCGCTTTACCTTCGACACGACAACTCAGACACCACCGACTTCATGGTGCGCTCGCAACACACACTCATGATCAGTGTGTTTACCCGTGTGTTTACCCGTGTGTGTGTGTGTTCAGCACTGGCAGATCTCTCTGAGTCGCCGCTTCCGCTCCCTGAAGCTGTGGTTCGTGATGCGCTGCTTCGGTCTGAAGAATCTGCAGGAACACATACGACACGTGAGACGCCGCATCATCACACACACACACACACACAGCTTTAACCTCCTCACACACGAGCAGATCGGCTATTTCTTCCTTGTAAATGGAGAATCCGCCATGTGAGCACAAATGGCTAATAATATGGCAAGCCGTTTTAGCTTTTATTCATTTCCAGGAAATTAATTCTAGATATCAAGAAATCAATTGTTGATATTAACAATTACATTTTTTGATATCAAGAATTCAATTGTTGATATCAAGAATTGAAGAATTGATTTCTTACTAGTTGAAATTCCAATTTCACATATCAGAAATACAATTATTACTAGTAAAAACTTTTATTTTTGATATCAAGAATTAAATTTTTACTAGTTGAAATGTCTACTCTTGATATCCACAATTGAATTGCTACTAGTAACAATGCTAATTTTTGATATCAATAATTCTATTTTTACTAGTGACAATGTTAATTTCTGATATCATGAATGTGATTGTTACTAGTAAGAAAGCCATTTTAGATATCTGAAATAATATTGATATCAGAAATACATTTTCAGATATCAAAAATGATCATTTTTACTAGTAACAATTGATTTGTTGATATCAAGAATAGACATTTCAACTAGTAACAATGTAATTATTGATATCAAAAATGATATTTCTACTAGTAAAAAATCAATTCTTGATATCAACAATTCCTTTTGAATGGCGGCCTATGGTGACATTTCACTAGTGAAAATACAATTACAGATATCAGAAATTGAATTGTTGATATCAAAAAATGTCATTGTTGATATCAAGAATTCATATCCTGGAAATGAATAAAAGCTAAAACGGCTTGCCATACTAATAAAGGGAATGGGAGATGAGACTCTATTGGTTACTCCCCAAATCACACCCATTACTCATGAAGAGAACAGGGACGACCCTTTTTAAACACACTTGAGCTGCCGTGAGCTTTAGATCCTGAAAACAGGCTGTCAGTGTTCACCACATCCACTGATGTTCAGAGGGATTTACACTGAGGCTGAAGCTAGGACTGCTCATGAAATGTCAGTGATGATGTGTTTCCTGTGATGTCAGAGCGTGGAGATGGCGAAGCTGTTCGAGTCTCTGGTCCAAAACGACACAAACTTCCAGATCCCAGCGCAGCGGCACCTCGGCCTGGTCGTCTTCTGCCTACGAGTGAGAGAAACACAGCGGATATCATCCAAATCAGGAGAATAACACGATATTCATGAGGCTTACTGATTATAGATCAGGTGTTGTGGGGGAATGAGACGGTGATGATGTTTCTCAGTGACATCTCGTAGTATTTTTACAACATGAAGTTCCTCCTCAGTGTTTCCAGCAGAAATATCGAAACATTCTTAAATCAGGATTAATTTACTGGAGAAGCAGAACGATCTCGTTTTCTGAGAAGTGCATCAAAAAGGTTTTTTTTTCAAAGTGTAATATTTATGCAATATTAATCCAATGCAGACAAACAGGTGAAACTGGAAAAATGAGAATATGGTGCAAAAGTCCGTGTATTTAAGTAAGTCATCTTAAAAGGTCAAACTAATATATTAGACTCATTAGATGCAAAGTGAGATATTTCAAGCTTTTATTTGTAATTTTGATGATTATGGCTTACATATATGAAAACCTTTTCACAATATTCTAATTTTAAATTTTGAATTCCCATTTCAATTTAAATATAACAAAAAAACTATTTGTTTAAGGCTATGGACAGTATACAGTATTTGGATTTCCTAGGTGATGAACGCATCTATCCTGAAATCCCTCTGAACTTTTTTCATCTTGTGTGTAAACGTCTTGCACCTGGCTTTATCATATCAGATCTATCTACCGCAAATATATGCAAAATTGCTCATAATGAGATAATGCCTAACTTGCATGATTAAACATACAAATTTCAAAAACTTATTTTTTATGTACTTGTGTAAGTAATCAACTGAGGAAGTTTCATGGTGATATCAGTTATTTAAACTGTACTCTTAATGCGAACAGCAGAGGCATGTTTCAGTCATCCGGCGTTCCCGTGATCCGTTTCTTCTGTTCTTCAGGCCGGGAACGCCGCGACGCAGGAGCTCCTGAGGAAACTGACCAAATCCGGCCAGATGTTCCTGATTCCGGCGGCCATCGGGAACAAACTGATCATCCGCTTCGCCGTGACGTCACAGTTCACCGGCGCGCAGGACATCCATCAGGACTGGAGGCTCATCCAGGAGGCGGCCCGCGAGGTTCTGCAGAATCTGACCCGCCAGCCCAGCCTGAGCTCCAGCACCGACGAGGAGGAGACGGAGCCGCTGATCCACACGGACCTCAGCCGCATGAGGGAGCCCATGATCGACGGCCGTCTGGTGCGTCAGGGTCAGAGACGGGCCTTCAGGTCCATGAGCTGCAGCGCAGAGCTCCCGCCGGCCCGACCCGAGCGCTGTGTCCCGCTGGAGCAGATCCCGGAGAACCGGAACCAGGAGAACCGCAACCAGAAGAGGCTCCTGAAGGTCCACAGCGTCCCGAGCCTCTCGCAGTTCTGGGATCAGTGCGGGATCTACCGACCCTTCAGGAGAGGCCTGGTGACCAGCAGAGCCAGCTGCTTAAACTGCCTACCTCTGCCATAGCTCACACACACACACACACACACACACACACACACTCACACACACACTCACACACACACACACACACACACACACACAGTGTCAGGGATATTGTCAGGTCAGTGAGCTCCTTTATTATCACAGAGAGCATCATATGATCAATGTCTGTCTGTCGGTGTTGATTTATTTAACACCTTTACTTTAAAACACACATATTTACTGCTAAAAGGTGTCCAAAAATGATTCTGAATAAAACACTTATAAAAAAGATAAAAGATGTTTTTTAAAATCTTGATCCATGAAGGCTTGTTTCTGCCTGTTTTTTCCCTGATTTTCAAGTTCTTCCTCATTCAGCTCCTGATCTCAACTAAACTGGCAGTTAAAGGGTTAGTTCAGACAGACAGACAGACAGACAGACAGACAGACAGACAGACAGACAGACAGATAGATAGATAGATAGATAGATAGATAGATAGATAGATAGTTAGACAGATAGATAGACAGATAGATAGATAGATAGATAGATAGATAGATAGATAGACAGACAGACAGACAGACAGATAGATAGATAGATAGATAGATAGATAGATAGATAGATAGATAGATAGATAGATAGATAGATAGATAGATAGTTAGACAGATAGATAGACAGATAGATAGATAGATAGATAGATAGATAGATAGATAGATAGACAGACAGACAGACAGACAGATAGATAGATAGATAGATAGATAGATAGATAGATAGATAGATAGATAGATAGATAGATAGTTAGACAGATAGATAGATAGATAGATAGATAGATAGATAGATAGATAGATAGTTAGACAGATAGATAGATAGATAGATAGATAGATAGATAGATAGACAGACAGACAGACAGACAGTCATGAAGTTGAGTGCTCTCAGCTTTGATTTATGAAATACAAGAGAATATTTTGTGAATACGCACGTGTTGTTTATCTTCGTTACTCATGTTGGTGCTCATAACGTTTCACAGACACTAAGTTCACTCGTGACTCTGCTTAAATGTTCAGTTTATCTGCCTGTATATCACAGACCACGTCATCAAGATCAGATGTTATACTTTATTTACAATACTGACTCAATAAAGTTACATTATGTATGATATTTATTAAATGGATTTCATAGACTGCATGTAATCAAGTTTTTTGACAAGCTTCGATAAGCATCAGTAACACAAATACAAGAACAAAATACTGATCAAGTTTTCTCTTCGGTTCTTCAATACTGTCCCAGCATTCTTACGTTTAAAAGACGTGTAATTTTTAATAACAGTTTGATGAAACCAACAGCTTGTAATCACTGCTGACTTTGCTTACATTATAGAATATCAGATTTTCAAACGTGTTGACGTGTAACCAACAGTGTTGGGGAAAGTTACTTTGAAAGGAAGGAAATGCAGATTCACGTGTGTACAGTAGAGTACAGTAGAGAACAGTAGAGTACAGAACAGTAGAGTACAGTAGAGCACAGGGGTTCTCAACTCCAGTCCTCGCGACCCACTGCTCTGCATATTGTGTGTGTCTCGCTTAACACACCTGATCCTCAGCTCGTTAGGATAGACAAAAGCTGCATCACAATTCGCATTCTATCTGTCTAAATAGTATTCGAAAATACAATTAATGCGTCCCAAACCGTAGTATGTAGAAATAAGTGTTTCAAAGATACCCGGATGGTCTACTTTTTCCGGTCAGAATCCGAAGTGTAGACCCTTAGTTTGCGCGATGCACGAGGATTCGGTTAGAATTACAAACACGAGTAAAAAGTGTTAAAAAACTACAGACACCGAGGACGCGCGAGTCCCGCGGTTATGCTGAGAGGTTTAGATAAAGAGCTTTGAGTGATTAATTAACACTATCTGACCTGACGAAATTAATTTATTCAATGTTCTCCACGTTATATTGCGTCTGCAGCAGCATTGTGAACTTTTGTAAGGATATGTTTAGCCATTACATTTTAAATGCATCATTATATTCAAATTGCAAAACACGAGGAAAGTATACACATGAAAGACCCCTGACTGGCAGATTAACGAGCTCCGATACGGTAGGAAATCAAACTAGATTGAGTGGAGGATTTTAACTGTGACGAGATGATTGACAGGGCAGGTGACAGGATGCACGCAGCACGCGACAGAGCCGTCCGTTAAAGATGACGTTGCTTGCCTACTCTTTTGCTACACACTCAAAAGTATGTAGTTTTTCTTCACAAAAAGAGTACATACTTTTAGGGCGTAGTATAAGTAAGCGAATTGGGACGCAGGGATAGGTCTATCGCTCTATCCTAACGAGCTGAGGATCTGAATCAGGTGTGTTAAATTATATGCAGAGCAGTGGGTCGACCGCGAGGACTGGAGTTGAGAACCCCTGCATTTAGAGGTAGAGTAGCGTATACTACAGTAGAGTAGAGTATTGTACTGTAGAGTTAGAGAACAGAAGAGGACCGTATCTGCGTGGATATTGCTTGCTGGGATAGGTTAGAATGTGACCCAAACGCTCTCAGTTATGGATCAGAGTTTGATGCGGTGAGATATGATCTGCTGGTAGATGTCCGGGGTCAGCGTGACGTACGTCCTCTCGCTCTCACTCATGAAGAACATCGGGTCCGAGGCGGTGCTGGGACTGAAGCCGGCCTCCACCAGCCCGAGCTTCCGCTGCTTGAAGGTGCCGGTCACGTCCATCGAGTTCTGGACACATCCGAACGTGAGTAATGTTGCATTAAACCCCACACCCCGAACACAATTATTAGCTTATCAAGACAGATTTAGCTAATTAATGACTAGAAGATACTCCACATCAGATACGAAAATTCAGTCTCAGAAATGTGCTGTTGCTCTACATCTCGTCACTTTCAGAGTCTCTCCATCTTAGGCTGACTGATTAGTCGGAGTTAAAACGCTAAATGTTATTGAAATGTTCAGTGTGTGCTCTTGGAGTTCTTGAAGCTCCGCCCACTGTGCCAGGAGCAGCAGCTCATTTGCATTTAAAGGGGCACCCCGTCAAAAAGTGACAATGCTATATAAAGTATCTGTGTGTATTTTGAGCTAAACCTTCACACACACACACACTCTGGGGACATCAGAGACTTATTTGACATCTTGTGGAGAGGGGATTATAGGAGTGCTTTACATGAAGTGCAGAGCTGTAGTTGTACCTGAATGCGTATGAAGCGAGGTCGGGCGTAAGCGGGCAGGAACCGGCAGACGTGGGTGAACATCGCGTCGCAATCAAACTCCATTCCCTCCATCAGTGTGAGTGCTGCCATCCCGATCCGGCCCTCGTGACCTTCACACACACACACCACCGTTAGCAGCGTCACGCCTGGAGAATGGGCCTGCACGATTAATCACAATTTACATGTAATCACATTTAATCGCAATTATGAAACAGCAAAGGCTGTGATTATCAGTAATGTGAAGGACGGCTCAGGAAACACGGATCACTCTGAAAACACTGAGTTTGAGGCACTTATAACGTGCATATTTAAGAACCTCCTCCAATAAAAGACATCCCTAATAACACGCTTTTACTCCAAACACACTTCATCAGGACAGCTGAGCTCGTCCTTCTGTGAGATGATGCGCTTCTCACACAGAATAAGGCAGTCGTGTGTTTATCACTCGTGTTTAAAGCGTTTCAATCTGCGGTTTATTCAGATACAGATAGTGTGACGCTCATAGGGGTTTCCTGGAATGACGTGTGCTATCTGCGGCGGGGTGTGTGTGTGTGTGTGTGTGTGTGTGTGACGCCCTCTGGTGTTGAGATGGAGCGATCACTGCTCAGCCGTGCATAAAATAATCCCAGCCTTTTCCTCATGGCGAGCGGCTTCATCAGACCTGGAACACGAACTCCGTAGACGTTTCCCTCCTGGACGAACGGGAGCGTGCCGATGATGTCCGAGACTTCAGTGGTGGCCACGTTCTCTCCCTTCCACCTGCTCACACACACACACACACACACACACACGTCAGCTGCAGCGTTCACACTCGTCTCCACAGGCTGGTTCCTGACACACACCTGAACGTGTCTCCCACTCGGTCCTGGAAGTAGATGAAGCTGTGGTGGTCGATCTTCATCAAGTCGCCGCTGTTGAAGTAGACGTCTCCGCTCTTCCGGACGTTCCGCAGCCTCTTCCTCTCCGTCTCCGTCTGGTTCTGCGCGTAACCCACGAACGGAGCGAGTCCGGTGATCTCACACACCAGCAGCCCCGTCTGTCCTGGACACACACCAGCGGATCTGAAGCAGGCTTTAACGGAGGAGTTCACTCCCCTGAGAGTTAGGTGTGTGTGTGTGAGTGACCTCTGACCTCTAGGCACCTCCACACACAGGCCTCTGGAGTCTCTGACCGGCTCGTCCCGCTCGGTGTCGTACTGGATCAGGGTGTACGGGAACAGTTTCTGTGTGAGGAGAGAAACACACGGGGAGTTCAGCGTTTCCCGGCTCGGAGAGAGTCACGTGATCCCAGTCTTACCCTGTGCAACCAGCTGACCCGTCCCACTGCTCCCAGTTTCCCAGTGTAGTTGACGAAGCCCAGGTTTCCCTCAGTGGAGGCGTAGAACTCTCTGATGTCGATGGGGCCGAATCTCTGGAGGAACTCCTTCCACACGTCCGGCCGGAGACCGTTCCCGATCGCCAGACGCACCGCATGCTCTCGCTCGCCCTCGCGCTGGAAAACACACACACACACACACACACACACAGAGTCGTGTTAGCACGCCCTAAGTTACAGCTAATGATCTTTACAACAGAAGTCAATCAATCTAAACTTTATCTGGACAGTAACTTTATTCTAGATCTGCTGTAAAGCCCAAACACTCTCTGTGACTGTGATCTCCTGTTATGAAACTCGACTATTAAAGCGCCGTATAGATGAAGGAGACTCGACTACACACACACACACACACACACACACACACATGTGTGTGGGACTGATTACAGATGGACATCACGACACACACTCATGAGGAAACTTGAAGACCTGCGCTGGAATGTACAGTCAGTGAAACCTGAAATTAGGCGTGATCTCCTCCTCATGTGTGCGTGTGTGTGTGTGTGTGTTCAGGAGATCGTTCGGGAAAGGCCATCGGCTATTCCTAGATCCAGCGCTCTGTTTGGCCGACAGCTGCGTCACATGATCACATGATCACGCGCGCTCCTCGGGATCCCGTTTCAATGACCAAAGAAAGAGGATTCATCGTTTACCTCCAAAACTTCAAACGGACAACCAGACGTTAGACGGCGAGCAGGTGTGTGTGTGTGTGTGTGTGTGTGTGTGTGTGTGTGTGTGTGTGTGTGTGTGTGTGACGTGAGCAAATGACATACTGGCAGAATCAGAGCTATTTAGAAAAACCAGCTGTTCTGGAGTCAGTTTTCAGAGAGTAACAGTTGTACGATATATACATACACACACTCACTCACACACACACACACACTCACACACACTCACACACACACACACACACACACACACACACCTCACTGACGGCACACGCTGCCAACATTCTAAATCTGTTTGACAGTCAGCTGACATAAACACAACTATAAACTAATCTACATAAGAAGTCACCATGGAATCAAAAATGACATTTTGATTGCTTTAATTGGCGTGTTTATTGTAAATGATTTATGGGTGCGCATCATCATCATCATCAGCATCTCTTCTCTGATGGCGAGGGCGGGGCTATAACCTGTCACTCACATGAGATCAGCCAATAGCAAACCACAACCAGCCAATCCAGTTCCCCACAGACACAATCAAGCCCCGCCCACAGACACAATCAAGCCCCGCCCACATGTGTTCTTGTTCCAGAAGCGCTTCACTCGATGTACGACACTATAGGGAAGAAATGACGAGCACAACTTCCCTTTCATGATAACTTTAACCTGCTAAACGTTGATTGTAAGATGTGTGGTGTTCCGCAGATTTCTCCAGTGTGGTGTGTGTTTTGTGTGGTGTGTGTGTGTTTTGTGTGGTGTGTGTGTTCATCTCTGTACCTTCGGTGTGTTGCAGAGATAACGCAGAACTTCTCCGATATACTGAATGACCGTCACCCCGTGAGTCCGACACTCGTCCCAGAACTGAGAAGCGGAAAACTTACGCCGTAATATTATAGTTGAACCTGAAAATGAGAGAAAGGAGATTATTCTAATCCGTAACAGCACAAGCAGATCTGTGTGTGTGTGTGTGTGTGTTTGACCTTTCACCCGCTTAAGAGGAACATGTGTGTGTATTTCTGCCACTTTACAGTCACACACAAAGAACTCTTTAATGAAGAGAGTGACGAAATTACACACTAATTCGTCAGAAGGTCATGAAGTGCTTACACACACACACACACCTGTCTCGACGGAGCCCATGAAGCCCACGAGGAAGCCCGCGGTGTGATACAGAGGAAGAGTCACGTAGATCACGTCGGTGTGTGTTACGCCGTTCGACGCCAGCACAGCGAGAGCAGCCAGCAGACGCGTCTGAGTGATCACAGCTGCTTTAGGAAGACCTGCACACACACACACACACACACACACACACACACACACACACACACACTGAAAGCATCCTCTCCTGGCCTGCCTTCACTGCGTTACTTCTGACTCATCCTCCAGTTTGAATACAAACAAACGCTTTGCTCTGCATTTTGCAACATTGACATTTAAAAAATAAAAATAATAATTCTAAAGCTCACTTTAATAAATCTGATCAGAGGATCTCAGAGGATCACTTCACCTGTGACGGCTTTACCTGTGGTTCCAGATGTGTATATGTACACGGCCGGAGAACTGAAGCACACGTTTGCTCTGAGCGCTGCAGGAACGGCTGAGTCGGAGGATTCCTGAGCTAGACTCCTCAAACTCTTCATGCCTGATGACCTGAGCTCTGATGAAGACATGATGAAGACGGTAACGTCCTCCAGATCATCACTCACCTCCTCTACAGCTTGCTGAAGAGCTGACATCACAAACACAACATCACAACAAACCCAACCATCACATCACAACTAATCACAACAAACCCAATGATCACATCACAACTAATCACAGCAAACCCAACATTTTTCATATAGTATGCTCAAGAAGTGAATAAATGGATTATAACTATACTGCATAAATATCATTTGGTAATGCAGTGTGAAATGCAATTTAAGTTGCTTTGGACTAAAGTGTCTGCCAAATGCGTAATTGTAAAATGTAAATGTAGTGCCATAAAATCTCCTAAAAATACAAAAACATTTTCAAACTAAAATATAGTAAATTCTTGCCACTCTGAAATATAAAAAATGTTATTTTTTGACTGACATGTGATGTAAAGAACACCAGAGGGTTAAACAGATACTTAGATACTATTTGTCTGTTTTTCACCAGTAAATAATTGTGGCTATTCTTTGGTTTTCTTTATTTCCCAAAGGCACAGGCTACAAACTTATCAACGAATTTTCCAGCTACCAAAAAATATGTGCTAAAAACATGCGTTCTCATTATGTTAAATCGGTATTTCTAAAAGTTCAGAGCGTCTAGTTTGTAAAATGTTTTAATGGCATTTTTTTTCTTTCTTGGTTATATGAGCCTTAAGGGAACATTTCATATTCTTCACACATTATGCGAACATTACTTTTGAATGTTCTCTAAACGTTAATCTATGACGAGTAGTAACTTTTAAAAATGTTAGACGAAAGTCGTCCAACAAAATTAAATAACATTTTAGCTTTTTGTGTGTTGTGTGTGTGTGTGTGTGTGCAAAGGTTTTAAGAACATTATAAAAGATCAGATCACTTTTGTTTGTTCAGTAACTTTGCTCTTAATCGAATAACTTTAAAATTCTTGAAATAATTTTAAAATAATTCTGATTACAGCTTTATTCTAATATTCTGCCAGTCGTGTGTGTGTCGCAATGCTCACCCTCCGACGCGATCAGGACGGCGGCCCCGCGACAGCATCTGAAGCTCGCGACCAGACTCCGTGCGCGGATGCTGGTGTTGAGGAGTGCGCATGCGCAGCCGAGCTTGGCCAGCGCGAGCCAGCAGAAGATGAAGGCGGGCTCGTTTATCATGAACAGAACCGCGGTGTCTCCGGGCTTCAGACCCGACGCGCCGCGCAACGCGTTCGCTATTCGGTTGCTCTCTCTGTCTGCGTCTTTAAACGAGTATATTTCCTCCTCGAACACAATGAACGGCTTGTTCGGCCGCGTTTGGACCTGTTCTAAAAATCTGTCCAAAGCAAAAAACAAAGGTCGCCTTCTTCTGCGAGACACGAATTTGAGTAAAATCCGCACCAGTTCTGTGTGGTAAACAAAATCTGCCCAGAAATACGGGAAAAGCAGCCTCAGACACAGAGGACAGAGGAGCAGTCCGCACAACAGCACAGAAACAAGGAACATCTTTGATGTGAAAATGCGAGTTTCTCAAACACAATCCGAGACTGAAGACTGAAGTGATTCTGCTGAAGGCGGAGCGACCGGAGATTATTACAGTTTAAAGTTTCCCTCAGACACGAGGATCTGAAATGTAGGCTATTACAGAAACATAGACATTTCACTTAGGATAAACAACTTTTTTCAAAGTTCAATCATTAAGTTTGTGAAGTATCTACAGCTCTGGCTCCAAATTTGATTCCTTTTTTGGGGGGTATTAAAAAAGTGTGTTGCTATTGTAACAGTGCACAGGCTAATCAGGCCTTTCAGCCAACAGCCTAACGAGCCTTATACCAAAATTATTATTAGAACTAATTTTTTGTTAATTAAATAGGAATATAATTATAAATGATAAATAATTGGGTAGATTATTTGCTTCAAGTGTAACCCGACATCAGACATTAAAGGTCACAGGACATTTACTGTCCTGGAACGGATGCTGCAACTTGAGGGGGCTGACTGCAGGACGACTCAGTTTTTTATATCAAGATTTCACTTTAGCATTTTTCGGGACAATTAAGGCCAGTTTCGGGATTCGGGACAACAGCTTAGATTTCGGGACTGTCCCAGATTTTTCGGGATGTCTGGTCACCCTAGCAGGATAGCAGATAAACTCTGCATCTCTAGGACCGAACTTAAAGCGACAGACCGAAGTTTTTATCTCTTCTCAAACGCGACACTCGGCAGATTATCGCTGAAGTGAACACAGTTTTAAAAAGTAAACTTGAGAAAAGTTACAGAATTTTTCGTGTATTGTAAT
This sequence comes from Cyprinella venusta, assembly GCA_038021265.1. NCBI lineage: Eukaryota > Metazoa > Chordata > Actinopteri > Cypriniformes > Leuciscidae > Cyprinella > Cyprinella venusta. Next base: position 292,782 of record JBBNEX010000030.1, read on the forward strand.
GGAAAATGCACAAAAATACTATTTTAAATTTTCACATGAAATTTATGTTTTCAAAACTATGTTTTAATCTAAAACTGTGATAAAATCAAAGCAAGTTGTGTGCAAAAAATTGAGCCTGATATCTCCAAAAAATGCAGCCTGACATCGTCATACTCAGACTCCGGTCTGATGCTGCTGTGATTATGGGGCGTTTCAACCGAACCAGGAAAGATACGGCCTCTGCACTCAATTGAATTGACAAATGCCTCGGCCGTGGTTCTCTGTTCCTCTTTTAAATGAATGCACGTCTACATCTTCAATAACAGACGCGACGGCTGAAATCTACACATCTCAGATCTACAGCGGCGGCCATCTTTGTTGTAAACGAATTCAACCCAAGCGCTCTTTGGTGATGTGGATGATTACTAGGGGTGTAGATTGAAGCCTTAATGACGATTCAATACGATACCGATTTCTTAAGCCAACGATTCAATTATTTTCGATACTTCACTATTTCCCGCGATACGATTCAATACTAGATATTTTTACATGATATCGAATAAGTTTCAAATAAATCAACAAAAAAATTATAAATAATTATTATAAATAAATAAAAAATATAAATTATAAATAAATAAGAATTATAAATTAATTTATAATTGTATAATTATTAATTAATTATAAATTAATTTTATAATAAATTAATTATAAAAAATTATAAAATTCTGTATTGAGAATACAGAAACAGCGTTTGTGGTGAGCAGGACGCGGCCGACGTAAGACGTAACAGGCTACAAAAAAACGAGCGCTCAGTGAGATGTTGTTTGTCTGCAGTACTAAACGCTTCCACTAGAAACTCGTCTCTCATTCATTTCCAATGCGTCATTTCTGACCGCGAAGAGCACAAGTGCGACTATTGTTTCAGGACCATTTGTGTGTGTGTGTGTGTGTGTGTGTGTGTGTGTTCACATAGCATTTTTTTCCAGTCAAAAACGCCTGAGGAGCACCAGAGGGCGCTGTTTCCGTCATGAGCAGATCCGGAGTCCTGGTCCAGTGCCAGATCAGCAGTTGCGTCATTCCCAGATCTCCGCTATCAGTTCCTCGAGCTCCTGATAGCAGCGGTGCGACTCCAGCTGAGAAATCAAACTCAACGACCTCTCGCTGGCAAAACACTGGCTGACTCTCATTCAGCAAATAATTGTGACACGTCACTCCCACACACTCTCAGACGTATCCACAGAGGCCCGGGTTCCCAGCATGCACTGCGGTAATGAGAATTGTGCTTTTGGAACGGGCGGATCATGAACCTCTCAAGGTTACAGTGATAGCAGAGAGAAGAAGGAGCCGGGCTGATAACGTTCAGCACACTTTTGTTTATATAAAGCGCTTTTGGAAAATGTCTGACCTCGATCTCTTGAGTTCAGGCACACGTCCCAATCCATGACTCCCGTTGCTTTCCTGATGGATTATGCAAATAATAGTAACCCAGTAGAATTGGCAAAACCCAATATTTCAATGAAACGAGCAGTACATCAGTGGAGTGTATGTGGGCGACCCGTGATTATTGAGATTATAACCCTAACTGAAGCACAGGCGCTGCTGGTGAAGCTGTAAGCTCTGCTGTTCTCTTAGGATAGGTTCGGAGTGGTCAGTTCAGGTCAGGGTGTTTTGAGTGTTCTTATGTTCAGATATCGATTCAAAACAACGGTCTGCTCTGTTTGAGAGTTAGGGACAGTCTAGGATTGGGAACCGTAGACGACTGTAGATTCCTCGACTCGAGTCCAGCTTTAAGGCTGGATCCTTCAAAGAACGCTTGCGTCCCAGCGGTAAGGCCAAGGCTTTCCTGATCCATCCTAAGGCTTTCTCGATTTGATCCATCCGAAGGCTTTCCTGATCTGATCCATCCAAAGGCCGAAACCTGGTTCTGTCCTCAGGCAGCGCTCGCACCAACACTGAATGAGCTCTTTGTTTCTGGCTGAAATTATTATTGTTTTGATGAATGCATTTTTTGCTAAGTGTGACTTTGTACATGCATGTCTGAGACCCATAACTCAGACGTCTCGTCTGATAACAGACCACTCTGGACTGTAACGTGGACTCGTGCTCTTACAGAAACCGTGTGTGTTTTGAAGAGCGCTATACAAATAAATGTGAACCGATTGATTCTCCGGCCACAGAGAGACTGATAACTCCTGCATACAGGACTGGACCCGAACAGATGCACTGATCTCTGCTGAACACACTCAGTGTGTGTGTGTGTGTGTGTGTGTGTGTGTGTGTGTGTCCTGCATCACCCAGAAGACAGACTCTATGCTGTTATACTTCTGTGTGTGTCTCAGAACTCGAATGATTTGATTTGTGTCATAAATGTCATGGCGAGTCCATTGATTGCATTGATCTGATGCCTTCTCTCTATCTTGTTGCTCTCTTAGACCTCGATGTCATCAGTTGTCCTCTACACGTCAGCTTCTGCTCGTCCAGCTTTCTTGACAGAAAAATTGTGCTAGTCTTTATTAGTAAAACAGTGTCCATGTGAACGCCAATAGCATTCTCCACATAAAGCTGAAGTATATGCAACTTTTTCTGTGTTAAAATAGTTAAAGTCACAGACAGTTCATTTCCTCGAAAAGTAAAAATGCTGTTATTTTTGGGTTAGACCTGTGGACCAATGGCATGAGCTGTGGGCGGGGACTATCTGTGATTGACAGGTGGCAGATTCTGTAAACTGTGGAAGAGAATTTTGAATTTTCGTTCAATTAATCGGAGCTTAAAGTCACGTGCATGTTCAGAATACTATGACAACATATATTTTCTCCTCAGAAGTTTTTGCTCTGCTACAGATCTCTGTCTGGAAAGTTTTAGTTTAGTTTTAGTTTGCTGAATCCTCCCAAACAAACACAATACATACGTGCAGATCCCGAGCACGTGATCTGGGAATCAGGGAATCGGCTTTTGATCCTTTATTCCTCAAGTCGGGTTTGTTCTGCATCCCTTTAAGTGTGTTTCAATCTGATCTCGACTCTTTTATTTGTGCATTGTTTGTTATTTCCTTTTATAGGGTTAATTAGGTTATATGCGTGTGTCAGTTATGTAGCATATTCACATTCGTGTCTTTTATTATTTTTTGTTTGATATCTTGAGTATGCACTATAAAAGAAGTAAGATTATCATGATGATTATTATGGTGATACAGTAATTACAGTAGCGAACACACACACACACACACACACACACACACACTCCTAGCTGTGGAGGATCGAGCGTGTCGTTGTGTCACTTTAATTCACTGGAGCCCCGATAAGAATGTGCTGGTGTCAGGCTCTCTCTCTTTCTCTCTCTCTTACACACACACACACACACACACACACACACACACACACACACACCTCACTCTCTCTCACACATGTAACGAATATCTCTCGCGACCCTTGCCACTTGCCGCGCGCACTATAAAAGCGCGTCCCCGCGGCGCCTCTCTTACTTTCCCGGATCAGAAGTGCTGCATGTGTGAGAGCTAGTCCAGAACCAGAAGCAGATCTAGAACCAGAAGCAGAACCAGAAGCAGGAGAACATGCTGCGTGTCCGGTGCCTGAGAGGAGGGAGCCGAGGAGCAGAAGCTGCACATCTCATCGGGGATATGGTGAATATAAATTACATTATTATAGAGACTGACAACTGGATCACACATCTCTCTCTCTCTCTCTCTCTCTCTCTCTCTCTCTCTCTCTCTCTCTCTCTCTCTCTCTCTCTCTCTCTCTCTCTCTCTCTCTCTCTCACACACACACACCGAAACAGAATACAGTGCATGCATATAAATACAGAAAAAGGACAGTTAATTATACAGTTAAAGAATAAAATATGAAAAAGGTGAATCAGAACAGACACATACAGATTATGGTATTTTTATGTATTGCTCACAAAAACAAAAAACAAACAAAAACACATATTACACTACAATTATAACGGCTGAGAAGATTAAAATTGATTGGCAGTGTTAACTCTCGAGTGCAAGTGTAATCATATTTATAAATGAATGTTGCATCGACTCAGAGTGACAGATGATCTGTCAGAAATCACGTGTTGTGTATGATTGACAGCACAGCTGGATTGATCGCGTGTTGTGGATGATTGACAGCTGGAGGAGTCTCGGACTCGAGGAACTTTACCAGACTAAAGTCTGCTTCATGCGTTCAGCTGCAGGACACGTGTCAGTGTCAGTCTCCAATCATGTTATCGATCCGTTCATGCATCCGGGCATTACCGGCACTTTAGTGATTGGGCTCAAATACATGAACTGATCATGCATTATCCTGTCGCCAGTGATTATCTCTGTTGTTGTTGTTGTTGTTGTTGTTGTTGTTTGCCGGTGATTGATTGATTGATTTTCTGTTCGTGTGTGTCGCGCGCAGGCGGGTCGCGCGCTCTCTGGATGGGTGTCGCGCGCGTTCCGGAACAGCTCGAGTTCAGCCGCCGCGCATCTCCCGTTGGACGAGCCGGTTCACGAGCACGCGCACGAGGAGTGTCCCGTGAGCGCGTATAACGAGTGGGACCCGCTCGAGGAGGTGATCGTGGGCAGAGCCGAGAACGCATGCGTTCCTCCGTTCACCGTGGAGGTCAAGGTACGAAACTCACTGGGGTCAGAGTTCACATTACTTCTACACACCATCTGGGCAGGCCTAATGTCTACGTGACGTCTCTCAGGGTTTCCAGCCTGCTTAAGTTACTGTAACACACACCAATAACAATAAATATACTCGGTAACACACTTTACAGTAAGGTTCATTAGTAAACATTAGTTAACTTAATGTGAATTAAGAATGATCAATACTTCTTTAACATTTCTTAATCTTAGTTAATATTCATTTTGACATTTTCTAATTCATTATTAAAATCAAAGGTTGTATATGTTAACATTACCTAACACAAACAACCATTGAACAGCAATATTTTTATTAACTAAGATTAAAAAAGATGAATAAATACCGTAGCAGATGTATTGCTCATTGTTAGATCATGTTAGTTAAAACGTTAACTTATTGTTACTGTGTAGAAAGTACTGGGATGTTCAGGTGGATAGTGGTATATATGATATATTTTTGTTACTCAAAGGTGGTCTAATATTAGCGCAGTAAATGTCTACAGCACAGTTTATTGCTGATATAACAGCGGGACATATAAACAGAACACACTGTAAATGACCTGAACATGTTCATCACACCGCAAACTGGATATTTATGGGTACTCTATGTGTGTGTGTGTGTGTGTGTGCAGGCCAACACGTATGAGAAATACTGGCCGTTCTACCAGCAACACGGTGGACAGACATTCCCGAAGGACCACGTGAGGAAAGCAGTTGCTGAAATCGAGGAAATGTGCAATATTCTCCGTCACGAGGGAGTCACGGTGAGACGGCCAGAGCCGATCGACTGGTCCTTTGAGTACAAGACCCCCGACTTCTCCTCCACAGGTGACACACACACACACACACACACACACACACACACACTGAGGAAGGGGTTCTCACACGGACTCGTCTCACACAGGCATGTACGCGGCGATGCCCAGAGATATCCTGATGGTGGTGGGTAACGAGATCATCGAGGCCCCGATGGCCTGGAGGGCCCGCTTCTTCGAGTACCGGGCGTATCGGCCCCTCATCAAGGAGTACTTCCGGCGCGGGGCAAAGTGGACCACAGCACCCAAACCCACCATGAGCGACGAGCTGTACGATCAGGTGACCTTTAGAGGCGTGGCCACAGGTGCTGCTACACTGGAACGACAGGGGCTCACTGTGTGTGTGTGTGTGTGCAGGATTACCCCATCCGCACCGTGGAGGACAGACACAAGCTGGCGGCGCAGGGGAAGTTCGTCACCACAGAGTTCGAGCCGTGTTTCGACGCTGCAGACTTCATCCGGGCCGGCACTGACATATTCGTACAGAGGAGTCAGGTGACCAAACCTCTCCTCCGTCCACGGGTCTGGACCGTTTCTCAGAGTGAAGAACATCATAAGCTAATGTGGGGTTCCAGACTGGGAAAATACATAGAGGAAAACTATATATATATCATTTTTACAGTTTTTGTCTATTTTTTCGAGACCATTTCAAAAATGTTCTTCACACTAAGGAAACAATTATACATTATATATATATATATATATATATATATATATATATATATATTAGGATTTTTATTTTATTAAAAATCCTATTTTAATAAAAAAAATCTAATTTTTATTTTATTAAAAATAAAAAAAATATATATTTTTTTTTATTACAGATTACAAACATACAATCATCACAGTTCGTAAACAGAAATTATACAGAAAAACAAAATTAAAATAAACAGAATAAAATGAATTGAAAAAATAAATAAAAAAATAATAAATAAATAAAAAATAGCTTAAATAGACAGACTTATAAACTAACTATAACAAGAGAAATATATATATATATATATATATATATATATATATATATGAAGAGTTCAGATGCAAAAGCCTCTAAGTGGCATTTGAAATTTTGTTCTAAAATGATCATTTTTATCAGGCTTGTATATTTAAGTTCAGTAATTTCACTTAAATGGCAATGAAGATTACCTATTAATTGTCATTTAAGTGAAATTACTGAACTTAAATATACAAGCTTGATAAAAATGATCATTTTAGAAGAAAATTTCAAATGGCACTTAGAGGCTTTTGCATCTGAACTCTTCATATATATATATATATATATATATATATATATATATATATATAGTTATAGTTAGTTTATAAGTCTGTCTATTTAAGCTATTTTTTATTTATTTATTATTTATTTATTTATTTTTTCAATTAATTTTATTCTGTTTATTTTAATTTTGTTTTTCTGTATAATTTCTGTTTAGGAACTGTGATGATTGTATGTTTGTAATCTGTAATAAAAAAATATTTTTATTTTTTTTTATTTTTAATAAAATACTAATAACCTAATTGAATAACCTAATTTGAATCCTTCTGTTCCTCTGCTCAGGTCACGAACTTCATGGGCATCGAGTGGATGCGGCGCCATCTCGCTCCCACATACAAGATCCACATCATCTCCTTCAAGGACCCGAACCCCATGCACATCGACGCCACCTTCAACATCATCGGCCCAGGCCTTGTGCTGTCCAACCCAGATCGGCCCTGCCGCCAGGTCAGTGTGTGTGTGTGTGTGTGTGAGATGGATTGGTTTAGGGGTAGGGTTAGTGTGTGTGTGTGTGTTTGTGTGTCAGTGTGTGTGTGTGTGTGTGTGTGATGGATTGGTTTAGGGGTAGGGTTAGTGTGTGTGTGTGTTTGTGTGTCAGTGTGTGTGTGTGTGATGGATTGGTTTAGGGGTAGGGTTAGTGTGTGTGTGTGTGTTTGTGTGTCTGTGTGTGTGTGTGTGTGATGGATTGGTTTAGGGGTAGGTTTAGTGTGTGTGTGTGTGTGTGTGTGTGTGTGTGTGTGTGTGTGTGTGGAGCTGTGCTGCCATCTAGTGTTGATCTCATGATAAATCTCTCCCTCAGATCGACATGTTCAAGAAAGCCGGCTGGACGGTGGCGACTCCGCCGACTCCTCTTATTCCTGACAGTGAGTTATGTTTATAGATATAGATATAGATATAGATATAGATATAGGCTAGTTATAGTGAGCCTGTTTTCATGAGTTTGGTTCAAACTAAACAGCCTTCCATCATATCAGACCCAATCATCACGTTTAACACAAGCTTAAAGTCTGAATTATTTTAAATACATGTTATAAATCTTATTGAGATCAAATTATCCATGCATATATTTGTTTTTTAAAAATGTCTGGACCCCGCAATGTTTCATGATCTTCCAGTGAAGCGTCAGGTTTCTCTCCTTTATATCTCCAGCACAGAGTGTGTTTACCGAGATAACAGGAGAATAACACAGAGTGTGTGTGTAGAAGACAATAGCGTCACAGTCCAGTTCAGTGATGCTCATTTCTGCTGTAATAAACTTATTCATTTAGTTCATTTATATATATATATAGCGCTCTGGAGTGACCCGTGATGTCATCGTCCAGCTCAGTTCAGTCTCATATAATGCTGTCGATGCAGGAGATCAATAATACTGATGGATATGAAGAATATTAGATGTGCTGGATTGTTAAACCCTCATCATCATCACATCATCAGCCGACTCACAATAATCCCTCACTGTACGTCACCATACGCGGGAAACGTGTCTCCTGCTACTTCAGTTAATATCACCATCTGATTAATATCAGTAAGTCAGTGGTTCAGATAATCATGCTGCTAACACATGTCATGGCTCTATATAAAACCTTTTCTTCTCTTAGTCAGAAACAAAGCGGTCTTTATATGCCAAGCTCACAGCCAACAAACACACTCATGTTCTGCCGTCCTCATCTCTGCCCAGGAACAGATCTGTGGTCGAGAGCTTGTAAACATCACATGGTTGATCCACATCCCATCTTATATATTCATATTTTTGTGTCAGATATTCAAAATGAACAATTTGGATAATGTAAACAGTGGTGTAGTTTCCCGAGTCCTGTTGCTCTTTAATGGAGAGAATCACTACTTTAATGCAGTCTGTGTTTCATAGATGATGTTAGACTTCATCATGAGATCACTCTTCTCCTCAGATCACCCGTTGTGGATGTCCTCCAAATGGCTGTCCATGAATGTGTTGATGCTGGATGAGAAACGTGTGATGGTGGATGCTAATGAGATAACCATACAGAAGATGTTTGAGAATCTCGGTAAGGACTGTTTCTTCCAGCGCTTCTGGAGCTTCAGCCTCGACCCCGCTGACTCCTCACTTTTAATACGTCACTTTCCTCGTTACATCACTAAAGTATTCTAATTACGTAATGCATGTTACTTTTAATGCGTTACTTTACTTGTTACATCACTAAAGTATTCTAATTACATAATGCATGTTACTTTTAATGCGTTACTTTACTCGTTACATAACTCAAGTATTCTAATTACGTAATATATGTTACTTTTAATGCGTTACTTTTCTTACATCACTAAAGTAATCTAATTACGTATTGCATGTTACTTTTAATGGGTTACTTGTTACATCACTAAAGTATTCAAATTACATAATGCATGTTACTTTTAATGCGTTATTACTTTACTCGTTACATCACTAAAGTATTCTAATTACGTATTGCATGTTACTTTTAATGCGTTACTTTCTTGTTACATCACTAAAGTAATCTGATTTTGTAATCCATGTATGTGGATCCGCTGTGTGTCTGACCGCTGTTTGTCGCTCCTGCAGGTATTAAGACGATCAAAGTCAGCATCCGCCACGCTAACTCCCTGGGAGGAGGCTTTCACTGCTGGACGACGGACGTGCGCCGGCGCGGATCCCTCCAGTCTTACTTCCTCTAGCCTGCCAGAGACACGCAGTTCTTATTGAGCTCAGATTCGAGCACCGTCTGCATGGTTTGATTGCGCTGTGCATGTCAGGGCTTTTGTTAAATGCGACCGATGAACGTGATAAATAGAAACCTCAGTGATCTCAATAACAACTGCATTTCTGGCCGGCTGTTGTAGTAATGACTCCAGTGAAGTAGGCAGAGCCCCCCCCAAACACACACACACACACACACACACACACCACAGAAGAAGAGTTTCTACCTCCTATTTACCAAAAACAGAAAACTTGTTGAGCCTATTTTGAATTGTAATGACTTCTTATATAATGATATATACTTTTTTTACCCTACATGTGATACAAGTGTTGATTTATAACTCAGGTATTTTGTAGCCATATTTCAGTTATTTTGTAAGCATTTCATGAAATGTAAATATCTATATGCATTATTTTAGTGCGCATAAACTCTTCCCTCCACAAAAGTGTTTCGTAGTATCTGCCTCTGATGTCATTCACAATAGCAGGAGTCAGGAACGCTGCGCTGCTTAATTTATACACGTGTTCTCAGCGCTCAGGGGACGTTTGGCTGATCGTTTTGCCTTGTGTTTGTGCTGTGATTCTCTAGTTTAACTCGTTGAGTGAGATTGCTTTTCATCAACTCATGATTCTGTGTCAGGTCAAACTAAATCAAATAAAGATACACTTGGAAATCAATGTGACTGAATCAGTTTTCCATTTCATGCTTTGTATTCATGATGCTTGTGATCAAAGGGAAAAAACCTGTGGTCAACGAATGAAGCGTGACATGATGAGCCTCATGAAGAATTCAATTCACATTTATCTGTATAGCACTTTTCACATCATTACAGCAGGTTTACAGTAAACGCATGAATCCACATTACAGTTATCAGAGGAAACTGTCTAAGTTACGTGTTTCAGAAATGTACAAATCATAGTTAGCGAAAATATGCATTATAATTTATGCAAAAAATGCATTTAAACAATGTAATAATTTAAGGCAGAAACAATGAGCTCATTGAAGTAAAGAATCCTCACATTATTCTGTGCTAACACAACAAATAAGGAAAGAAAGTGACAACAACTCACTAAATATGCAGATGACATTCAGTGTTACTTTTTCATATTTGTAGGCTATTTCACTATAGGCTATATTCGCTAATATTGCAGGGAATAATGATTAACAACGGGGAGATCTACATTTGTGGATAAATGCTTAGCTAATCAAGTCAAGTCATCCTTATTTATATAGCGCGTTTAACAATGTAGATCGATTCAAAGCAGCTTTACAGAGATAAACATATAATTTAACAGAGTAAAGTAAAAAAAAAAACATAAAGCTTTGATTTTCATGGGACAAATGACAAGTTGGGTAAACTGCATTTATTTTCCTCCATCCGCGTCGCGAGTTTGAAGTTCCCTCCACGCGGGAGCCCCGCCCCCCTGCGTGCAAGCCGCCGCTCATTGGCTCGACGCAGCTCATTTGCATTGACGTCATTCGAGGCTGTAGGTCAATCCGTGCGCGTGCTTTTATTGGATCTGCTGCTGTCACACATTCGCGCCGCTGATGTTCTCAACGCGCGTTATTCCTCGTCAGGAAACTCGCGACGCGCAAACGCCTTTCTTTCCGTGTTCTTGCAGCCGCGCGTCGCTTTCTCTCGTCCGTCTGAGGCAGAACTGTAGGCCCGTGATTGACAGCTGCTGTTGAAGGCAGGTTCCGCGAGGTCCGCGTTGACGCGCCGCGCCGGAGTTTCATCAACGGCCCGTTTGATGTCATAAATGCTGGATCGCGCGTTCCGCGGCGGATTTCAGCCTGTTGATGGGGAGCGCGATCAACGCGCCGGCTCATGAGGCCGCACGGACACATCGGGTGTGTTTGACGCCTGTCGAAGGAGAATAAACGCTCAAACGCGCCGCACTAATGGACGAAACCATCGCGTAAATCGAGCCGGAGAAAGACGCTGAGGATGAGGAGGAGTAACGGGCGCGCGTGAGGACAAACATGAGCAGACTTTCTGTTTGATCATCGATAGATCTGATCGATCCGGTCGTCCTCGATGATCTGAGAGAGAATCGTTCCTATTAGCGAGAGGAGCGTCGCGTCGCGCCGCGCTGCGTCGCGCGGGTGAATGATGGGCTGCGCCTCCAGCATCCACATCTCCGATCGCGTCTATCACAGCGGGAAAGAGTCCGAGGATTCGCAGAACTGCGGACACACCAGACCCAGCGCCCGCCAGGTGAGTGTGTGTGTGAGAGAAATAGAGTGTGTGTGTGTGTGTGAGAGAGAGAGAGAGAGAGAGAGAGAGAGAGAGAGTGTCCGTCCATATCCAGCATCCCTGTCTGAGAGGAAAAAAAAGTGTGTTTGTGTGAGAAAGTAAGTGAGTGTGTGTGTGTGTGAGAGAGACAGAGAAGAGAATGTGTGTGTGTTAGAAAGATCAAGTGTGTGTGAGAAAGATATAGAGAGAGAGTGAGTGTGTGTTTGAGAAAGATAGGTAGAGAGAGAGAGTGTGTATGTGTGTGTGTGTGCGTTTCTGTTAGCCTATAGTTACACACACACTGGATGCTTCTCCCAGAAACTGCTCTTTACTCCCCAAACTTTCCTCCAAAAGAAGATCATCGGAATGAACCATTAGTGGAGTCTAGCGGGGTCTGCTGGAGTTAGCGGGTCTGGTGGAGTTAGCGGAGTGTGGCGGAGTTAGAGTCTAAACAATTTATGTTACACAATGATAATTTAATTGTTATTTAGCTCCTCTAAACAGACACTGTTTTCATGAACAGCTCCCATAACATGATAGTCCAAGTAACTAGTATATTTCAGCATTTTCTAAACGATAACAAGGCGACGCTAGTAGAGGCTGAAGGAGGGTGGAACGAGTTTATAATTTGTATAATTCACGAATCATGTTCACGGATGAGGTGATACATTTGTTTTTGTATTATCTGTACGTTTGATCAAACAATTTTATGTCATCGTAATGAATCAGCTGCAGAGGAATGTGAAACGTAATGCTATATTAGCCATTACTGAAATTTGTCAATTTGGTGGGTTTATGCTGCACAGTTTTGCACGTTTAAAACAATCGTACAAATAGTAAATTTGAACAAAACCTCAGTATTTGAAGGTAATGGCTAAATACTTTTGTGCAACACATACTGTATTTAATTTCACTGTCGTAAACTTGGTCGCCAGACGTTTTTCTGGACTCGCCAATCAATAATCGTTATTCGTAAACCATGATGACTGAACGACACAACAGATACCACATCACCGAGATCTAGATCCTCCTGGGGGGTTTGAAACGGCCGCTAACGAGGAATGTATGTATATCTATGGTCTCTACAAGCGGAAAACGAGGATAGCGCAGATATTATGTCATTAATATGCGACAAGGACATGGACGAGTTATTATTTAAAACTGAATTTTTCTCTGGATTTACAAATCCTTTGGGAACGTTTGGGAGTACACAACTTCATGAAATATATCACACTGTGAAAATGTTTTATTACAAAAATCTTACATATTGTGCCTTTAAGGGGTCATAGCAATCACTAAAAGAAAAAAATAAAAACATATAGACTATTAGGAGTGTGCTATCTCATGTTCCAGGCTTATAATGCAAGCAAGTATATTTAAGCATAATACAGGACGTCTCAGTATTTGAAACACACCAACATTACTCACGTATCGCGATACTCCCGATAGTTACGCGAGTCCCTCCTCTTGCCTGATCGAAATTCTTCTTTTTAAAGTTATATTTCCCTGGCGTTTTCCTCTGTAATATTCTCTTTGCCATCTCCTTATTTGCATAGTCGTTCGGCGAATGCCTAGTCTCCTCCCCCATCATGACTGGACACGCCCATTACTGCTGATTGGCTGCTAATCAGTCAGCGTTTTTCAAAAATTGCCTACTGCATCTTTAAGCTCAAACTCGCTGCGTAACACCACAATGATCCTCATTGATTCAAGTTTATAATTTTATAATAATAATGTGTGTGTGAGTGTAAGTGTGTGTATGTATGTTAATCAAGGGCGCAGCAGCTTCTTTGGGACTTTCTGTCCTTGATAAGAGTCAAGTACAAGGTCTGATGATGGTTTTCTCATGTCTCACAACACATTCCTGTGTGTGTGTGTGTGTGTGTGTGTGTGTGTGTGTGTGTGTGTGTGTGTGTGCAGTGCTGATATAGGGTTAGTGGTTTATCTGGCCTTGGCTGAGACTCCGCTGTTCTACGTTTGTAACCTTCAATACCGGATTCAGCCAGTGTGTGTGTGTGTGTGTGTGTTACTTAAGGAACTTAAGTTACTAAAAAGTCAAATTAATTTAGATGTTATAATATTTTCTTGCAAGCGTGCAGTTGTTGGTTTGTGTTTCAGCAGATGGTCGATGTGAAGCCCCTCTTTAGCAGTGTGTGTGTGTCATCAGATGATTGAAAGGTGTGTGTGTGACGTTTCGTGTGTGTGTGGATCTGAACGCCCCTTTCACGCAGCGGGTTGATCCCGGGAGATCCCAGAATGCCTTCTGTGTGAACGCTAACACGACCCGGGACTGATAGCGGCACTGATGCGGGTGGGGACCTACAGTAGTAAGATTGCCGGATCAGTCCCGGACCGCGCGCTGTGTGAACGAGAGGCAGGACCGATGCCGTGAGGGGTGTGTCACAGTGATGACGCTCGTGCCGTCGCGCGACTCTGTTGCTCTTAGAAGAAAGTTTGTGTTCGTCATCAACAAAGATGAAGAAATGTCTGCAAACCGGAGCGAAGCAGAGACCGGGAGCTCCTCGTTACACGTCTCGTCCTGACGTCATGTGTCTCTCCGGGATCTTTACGGGGTGTGTGTGAACACACTCACAGATCCCAGCAAATCACTGGCAGTGTGAATGAACCGAAGTCAAACAATCCCGGGACAAATGCCGGCTCACATGATCCGTGTATTCTCCGGGATCTCTGTGTGAAAGGGGCTGAAGAGACCGAGCTGAGAATGTGGAATAACTGTTCTTCTTCCTGGAGGGAAGTGACATCATCATCTTCATTCCCAGCAGCCCCTGCACCTCTCTCTCTCTCTCACACACACACGTGTGTATGTTCTCTGTAGTGTGTTTGCTGCGCGTTTGAGCCGCTGCTGTTTGTTTCTCAGTATTCTGCGTACGGCCCGTGAAATACGCTGATAGTTTTGTTTCAATTATTTTTTCTTCTTCTCATTTTTAATGGTTTAATAAAACTTGCTCACAATTTATTTTACGTTGACATCATTGACGTCCTGACATATTACATGTAGTTACTATACTAAATAACTATAAATTATGTATAACATGCAACCACCCTAAACCAAAGCGAACCCTACAGTGAGGTCATGTAGGCGAGTTACTTAAATGTACAATTACTGGCTAACAAAGAAACCGTAAAATAAAGTGTGACCAAAAACAGCGGGTCTAATCAAATGAATTAATACAATTTTTAACATTTTGTAAAATGTAATCAAATGAAATTGATACCTCTATAACAATTTTTATAATAACAATTTCTTAATTCTGTTATTCCTTAAAAACAATGTTTTCATAAATTATGAGTCCTGAGATCAGATTGATGTGTGTGTGTGTGTGTGTGTGTGTGTGTCCAGAGAGAGTTGTTGTGTGTTGAGTGTCACAGCGGCACTGAGAGCTGCTCGGCTTTGGCTAATCTGGATCAAGACAAAAATACCGAGAGAGAGAGAGAGAGAGAGAGAGAGTGAGAGAGAGAGAGAGAGAGAGAGAGAGAGAGAGAGAGAGAGAGAGAGAGAGAGAGAGAGAGTGAGAGAGAGAGAGAGAGAGTGAGAGAGAGAGAGAGAGAGAGTGAGAGTGAGAGAGAGGGAGAGAGAGAGAGAGAGAGAGAGAGAGAGAGAGAGAGAGAGAGAGAGAGAGAGAGAGAGAGAGAGAGAGAGAGAGAGAGAGAGAGAGAGAGAGAGAGAGAGAGAGAGAGAGAGAGAGAGACTTTATCTGAATGAGGCGTGAGGAAGAGCTTCATCTCTAACTTCACACACATTCACTGTCACTGATGTGCTGTTTTCTGGTACGATTTTCTTATTCATTCACACACACTCACTCACTCACACAAACACACGCACGCACACACACACACACACACACACACTCACTTAAACGCACGCACACACACACACACACTCACTCACTCACTTAAACACACGCACGCACACACACACACACACAAACTCACACACACACTCACTCACAAGGGCGTAACTTTGGGTCTACCATTGGGGGGTTAAACTCGCTGCATATTTATTAATTTATTTATTAATGCATTAATTTTCTTGTGTAAAAGGTAACCTGCTAATTTGCTGTTCATGTATTATAAATACACTGTGCTACTTTTACTGATTTAGGGTTAGGCTACTTAACGTCAATGCAGCTGTTCACCTGACTATGCCATAATGACAGTATTAAATCAAGTGTTTACACGTCTTAGCTTACACCTCATTTATTGTTTGTGTTCAGTATATTATGGGAAAAAAACACTGTCACTTTTCATGAAATAAGACTCAAAAGTAGATCAAAAAATTGTGGTTGCATTTAGAAATTCAGAAACTGAGAAAATACAAGTGTAGACTGCTAGCCTTACTAGTGCTTTGATTCACTTTGTCACTTTGCAACCTTCATGCAAAAAATAATATTAAAATAATAAGAATAAGAATATCAAATTGAGCCGGAGGTGGTAAATTCATAACTAATGTAACGTTACGTAAATGTGTCCAAGTAAAGGGGGAGGGTGGAGGATTTATATTAGCTGGATATGATTTTTGAGAGGGTCATAACCCCCGTATCCCCCCCACCCCCGCAAATTACGTGCATGCTTACTCACACTCACTCACTCACTCTCACACACTCACACACACTCATTCACTCTCACTCACACACACACACTCACACTCATTCACTCTCACTCACTCACACACACACACTCACTCACTCACACTCACACTCACTCTCACACTCTCACTCACACACACACACACTCACTCACACTCATTCACTCTCACTCTCACACTCTCACTCACACACACACACACTCACTCACTCTCACACACTCAGTCACTCTCTCACTCACTCACACACACACACACACTCACACACACACTCGTGGTCAGCAGGCGTATCACCCTGCGTCTGGTGTCCGCTGAAGCTGGGCTGGTCAGTGTCTGGACTCAGTCTCCTGTGTTAGTGATCCAGCAGGGGGTGCTCCCCCTTTGTGTGTGTGTGTCCTAACGCCCCCTATAGTGACGGGGACACTAGACCGTCTAAGTTCACCGTCCTGTGGATGAGGCGTTCACCCGAGGCTTGACTCTCTGAGGTCATCGAGTCCCATGGTAAAGAGTAGCGGTGTAACCCGGTGACCCGGACACACTCTCTCCATCGGCCCGCCTGAGAATCCCCATCCTCTGAACTGGCCCTGTCACTTTCTCTCCTTGCACTGTAGCTGGTGTGTGTGTGTGTGTGTGTGGCGCTGGTGGATGAGGAGTGAACCCCTGATATGATTGTAAAATGCTTTGGGTGTACAGTAGTGCACATTAACAGCACTATGTAAATGCCTCGTTCATTCACGTACACACATTTACATTTATTCATTTAGCAGACGCTTTTATCCAAATGAGAACAATAGCAGCAGTTAAAAGAACAGAAGGACAACACCACGTTAGTGCTGTAACCCCTCTGTTAGAAGAGAAGAGAAAGTGTTAGTACTACTGAATCAAGCGCTGCCGGAAGAGATACGACTCCAGGAGTTTTAGAAAGTGTCTCAGGCTGAGTTCGGCAGAACCGTCGTGGTGAAGGTCCGAGATAGAGATTTTGTGCCTCTCGTCAGTGCCTTGAATTTAATGCGAGCGACAACAGGCAACCAGTGCGATTTTGTGAGGAGAGGAGAGCTCAACCTAAAGATGTAATGCAACTAACCAGAAGGACCTGAGTGACTCTAACCCAAACTAACACTCTCAGACTAACCCTAACCCAGTGTGTATGGTCTCTGATGGGTTAGTCTGGTTGTGTTAGTAAACTCTGTGGTGTCATCAGCTGGTGTTTGCTGTTGTGTTATTCCCCACGACACAGGAGACATGTTTATACACACACGACTGTCAGGAGAGACCGGAGGTGTAAGCGGTTCCCGATATATACCTGTGTGTGTGTGTGTGTGTGTGTGTGTGTCGTCCCCAAGCGCTGCTCCCTGAAGTGATCTGTGAGGAAGCGTTTGCCCTCTGTATCTCTCACACTGAGTGACGTCTGCCCTCTCAACAATGTCATCCACTTTCCTGTTATTCACTTCAGTGGAAAGCCACCTCTGCTGTGTGTGTGTGTGTGTGTGACAGGATGCAGTGTGTGAGTGTGTCACTGCGTGTGCTGTTGATCTCCTAGTTTCACACTAATCCGTCTGGTCGTGTTTCAGGGTTTCACACGTGCAGATCAACCTGAGAGTCAGTCGGTGTGTGTTACTGTTACACTGTAGTGTGTGACTGACTGACCGACCAATCACGTTACGACTGACTGACTGACCAACCAATCACATTACAACTGACTGACTGACCGACCAATCACATTACAACTGACTGACTGACCAATCACATTACAACTGACTGACCGACCAATCACATTACAACTGACTGACTGACCGACCAATCACATTACAACTGACTGACCGACCAATCACATTACAACTGACTGACCGACCAATCACATTACAACTGACTGACCGGCCAATCACATTACAACTGACTGACCGACCAATCACATTACAACTGACTGACCGACCAATCACATTACAACTGACTGACCGACCAATCACATTACAACTGACTGACTGACCAATCACATTACAACTGACTGACTGACCAATCACATTACAACTGACTGACCGACCAATCACATTACAACTGACTGACTGACCGACCAATCACATTACAACTGACTGACCGACCAATCACATTACAACTGACTGACTGACCAATCACATTACAACTGACTGACCGACCAATCACATTACAACTGACTGACCGGCCAATCACATTACGACTGACTGACCGACCAATCACATTACAACTGACTGACTGACCAATCACATTACGACTGACTGACCGACCAATCACGTTACGACTGACTGACCGGCCAATCACATTACGACTGACTGACCGACCAATCACATTACAACTGACTGACTGACCAATCACATTATGACTGACTGACCGACCAATCACGTTACAACTGACTGACCGACCAATCACATTACAACTGACTGACTGACCAATCACATTATGACTGACTGACCGACCAATCACGTTACGACTGACTGACCGACCAATCACATTACGACTGACTGACCGACCAATCACATTACGTATGACTGACCGACCAATCACATTACGACTGACTGACCGACCAATCACGTTACGACTGACTGACCGACCAATCGCTAACCACACGACGCGGCCTAAAGAACCTGATTGAGTCAGTCTGGCTGAAAGTGTGAATGATTGTGAGAGCAGCTTAACTCTGTGTGTGCTGATGTTTGAGAAGGGGCATTAGCATTAGCTGGGCCAATAGCAATGCAGCAAATTAATGAAAGGAATAAAAGTTCACAAAAGAAGTTCTTGCTGTCGGATGAGCTTTAACTGGAGCGTTAGCGTGAGATGTGCGCAAGCTGACGGCGGTTTACTAATCTCATTATCTAGTGGAAATGAGGCCACAGTGTCACTGTCCATGAGCACGACGCACACTCTCTCTCTCACACACACACACACACTGTCTCTCTCTCTCACTCACTCACACACACACACACACACTGTCTCTCTCTCTCACTCACACACACACTGTCTCTCTCTCTCACTCACACGCACACACACTGTCTCTCTCTCTCACTCACACACACACACACACTGTCTCTCTCTCTCACTCACACACACACACACACACACACACACACACACACACACTGTCTCTCTCTCTCTCACACACACACAGGTCTTTGTTGTAACTTCACTGAAGTATGTGTGTGTCTTATGTAATGAATTCACAGCTGATTTGATTCTGTCTGTCGCATATAATCAACAAACACACACTCACACACACACACACACACACACTCACGAAACACCAACAGAATGAGTATTTTAAAGCCATTCTCATCATTTTCAGATTCATGAGAGTGTTTGTATTGTTGTTTGTATAGAGTGTTTTGTATTGTAATGGAGTGTAAAACATCTGAACATTTGTCCAGCTATACTGACGCCACTGCATTTGACAACACCTTTCACCATATCAGTGTGTGTGAGAGGAAGAGACACTGGAACTGTGTGTGTTCCAGTGATGGAGGATGGACATGATGATGTAGTTCAGTGCAGTGTGTGTTCCAGTGATGGAGGATGGAGATGATGATGTAGTTCAGTGCAGTGTGTGTTCCAGTGATGGAGGATGGAGATGATGATGTAGTTCAGTGCAGTGTGTGTTCCAGTGATGGAGGATGGACATGATGATGTAGTTCAGTGCAGTGTGTGTGTGTGTGTGTGTTCAGTGCAGTGTGTGTTCCAGTGATGGAGGATGGAGATGATGATGCAGTTCCGCTCCTACAGGAGAGGGTTCATTTGAAGTCTTCAGTGTTGGAAAGATCAGCTTTATTTCATTAGTTCTGTTCATCTGGAGTAAAAAACAGTGAAGTGGTCAATATCTGATATCTTTGTTGATCTTGCAGTTAATAATTTATATGTACTTTGTACCAATGGTGTTCTAAACAGAAATAAATGAATGTTTAGTTGTATCTCAAGCCCAGTTTCCCATAAATCAAATGTGTGTGTGTGTGTGTGTGCACGTGTTTCTGTTCACTTTTCTCCCGTTGTCCGATGATCTGTTGGGATGCTGTCCCGCAGTGGAACGGTCTCCATGGTTAACTGAGTATCAGCAGAGGGGATGCTGGGATCATCAACTCTGTGTCTGCTCAGATTTCAGATTTGTTCTCATCTGTCGTTTCAGAGCCCGTTGACGGAGGTGCAGTTCGGACCAATGAAGCTCTATGAAGATCAACTGCAGGTACGACTGTTCAGTGTGTGTGTGTGTGTGTGTGTGTGTGTGTGTTCTATATTGAGAGGCTCATTATCCCTCATTAATTCTTCAGGTTAGTCTTAGGCCGGTTGAGTGAATCAGACTGGGGTGTCCTGGGGTTTCTGGAGCTCCTGTGAGAATCCCTCCAATCTCTCCATGATCTGTTGTGTTTGTAGTGTGTGTGTTTGTAGAGTGTGTGTTTGCAGAGACGCACGCGTTGGAATGATTTGAAGGGCCTGTAATGTCACTGAATTCTATAACTGATGCAGAAACCTTCCAGCTTCTCTCTCGAAATGAACACTGAGTGCCTTATCCTGCAGTTCCTCCACTGGCCACTAGAGACTCACTCCCATAGACCCGCATGTTAAAATGGCCAACTGTACAGCAGAATACACATGTTCACAGTCTGGTGCTAAAAGTGGTTTTGGTCTATATCGCTAACATTGATCTTCATGACGACTGTGAGGGGGTGAATATTTTTTTATAAATCGTCCATTTAAATTATATTAAGCCTTAAAGTTCTGCATAATGAAGGGCGTGGCCAGTTGAGTGACAGGTGGATTGCCGCTGTTGTCACCGCTAGCCGTTTGTTAGCGTCACGTCACCTCAGCTAATCCGCCTCGCTGCACGTGTTCGTTTATCCAGGAGTGACGCAGGCAAGATGGCGACGGCCGGCTCCGCCCACTTTGGACTTCAGAAACTACGCCCATATTAATATACAGTCTATGGTCGAAACTCTACAACAAATGGAGTCTGGGGCTGGTGTGAGCGGATGCGTCCTAAACCTCAGTTATCATCAACCACGTTCTCCAACTCCATGAATGAATGAAGAACTGCTCTGATTGGCTGTGGCATTCAAGCGCTCAATGGACACACACACACACACACACACACACTTCAGAGATAGTGTTTGAGTCTCTGCCCGTCTAACTCTCTGAACAAAACACAACACAACGACACTCGATGATGCAGATACACACAGAATGCGGTGAAACGATCAGTTTGTGCAGCACTAGCGTTAGCACTAGAGCTTTCATTACAGTAGGAAAGTGCAACAGTGATTTCCTTTTCCTGTGTTTGTCCTCCGCTGATCCCACACACATCACACCGAGTGTCTGAACCGTTCGTACACACACACACACACACACACACACACACATGCAGTGCTTCATCTGAGCGAGTGATTCCTTGATCTAAGACTTTCTTCAACTAAAACTATGAATGACAGAATGATTCAAATGTGACCAGTAAGCATTTTCGTCTGAAGATGAAGACTAAATCAAAAATAACACTGGCCTACACACACGTGCGCTACAACACGGTTGCGTATGTATTAAATATGACTAATAATTTAATTACAATGTTTGATTCAATTCAAGTAGCCTACTTGTACATAATTAATTTTCTATGGTTTAAAGTTTACACAGATTTGACATTTCCCCTCTTACTTCTGTCAGAATGAGTGTGAAGTTGGCATTGAGTTTCATTTGAGAAGGTCTGGGACACGTGTGGAAGAGTTCAACATTACTCCACTACTACTCAAATTTCTCCGCTAACATTCAGAAACGTGTAACAGTGAAGCTCGCCCTGAGTCTCTCCGGAAGGCGGAGCTAAAACTGCTGTTACTCCTGATCCTGGATCAGTTAGATCCGCCTGTGTTGTTATTGCCGGAGTCTCTGAAGCTCGTGTAAAGGCTCCGCCCTCTTCTGAACAGAGGTGGGGCTAAAGCTCATTTGCATTTAAAGGGACACACACAAATGGAGTATTTTTG